>JAQQZX010100799.1:0-11012 GCA_030068355.1 Notoglanidium maculatum | reverse complement strand
TAAGTACTCCTAGACTTTCTCCATTAAATCAGACTGAGTTTTACACATGACCTTGTGTCTACTCTTTACTCACGTCTCCGAGCGCGCTCGACACACGGAAGAAAGGGAGAGTGAGACGGTTGCAGAGTCTGAAAGAGATTGAACGTGAATCAAAACTTAGTTAGATTTATGGTATAAGGTGTCTTACCTCTGAAGGAACTCCAAAGTAAAAGAGGCCTCCACCTGGTACTGTAAGCTGAATACATTGCAAACAAAGTCACAAGCCTAGCCTATGTAGGTGGGATTCCCTCATAAATATCATGGCCATCCAGCCTTGTTTAACCAGATCCATTCCTCCTGAGACTTTTGTTTAAAAAATAAGAAAAGTATTTTTATATGAGGACACACTGAATCATTAATGCAAAGCACCAGTATCACTTGAATTTAGCCTGCTAAACAGTGAGGGAAAGTGTGTGAATGAGTGATATCCAGGTACAGAAGGTGTTTTGCGACTAAAAGGATTGTAATGCTACTGAAATCTTACATTACTGAATAGATTACTTTGCTTTCTTAAAGGTACTTTATTCTACGGTAAAGTATTATATTCTAAATAGTATTGGTTTGCTTAAGCTAGCTAGTTATTAAATGAGGATTAGCATTAGCAAACCATTCAGCTAAAACCAACATTCATATCTAAAACCAACAATCATGTAGTATTGGTTTTCTTATTTAGCCATGTAATCCAAACTTCCACACATGGCAAAACAACAATTTATGTTAATGAGGCATCTTATTTTGTTAATGGTGGACAATGAGAGAAAAAAGTCCTGAGGAATGTTTCCACTACAGCAGTGTGTGTCAGACCAAGGGAAACGTCAGGAAAAAGTTAGGTAGATAATTGAAAAAGTCACAAGTAGATAAGTCCTAAGTAAAACACTGTTAAAAAGACCACTGATGCTTCTTTCCAATCGTAGTAAGGTAGACCACAAGCTACAACCTAATTTTCATTCAAACAAGCCAATAGCTGAGCTGGAGAAATAAGACGGGTCTCTATATGTGCAGCTGAGCCGAGTTCGCAGGGCCCGGCTATAAAGTGCCACCCTGGAAAGAGATATGGATAACGTATATCCAAAATACATCCTTTAGATAGCTCTAAAGGGAATCTGGGTGGCTTTTGGATGTTCAAACTGCAAATAGTTTGTGAGAAGTGCTAAATACTTTGATTACTACATGCACTGTAGGTAAACTGGACATGAAGATATATTTGTGGATACATACAGTTAGAGTAATGAGTATGGTCAGTATAATGCAACATTAGAAAAACTCACAGACAGTATTTAGGAATATAGGAGTGCTGTGGCATTCAAACTGTCATTTTTTTTTATATTTAGATTTTACACTGATAAAAAAAGGTTTGTAGGTTTTGTCATTCACTTTTTCTGGGCGTATCTCAGTGAAATTGCATGACAGGGCAGTAGTTGACCAGTAGGAGGCAGTCAGACATTACTGATATTTGATGTGAACATTAAGCTCTTGAATTGTATCTGTATAACTTTATGCACTGCACTGCTGCCATAAGACTGGCTGATTGGGTAATTGAATGAAAGAGCAGATGTACAGGTGTCCTAATCAAATAAATGGTGTCTGTAGTTCTACATTGAAAAATAGGGGTCACAGAGGACCTTGCCTTAAACTGTCCACCAATTGCCTCATATGATTCCCTTATCCATAAAAAAACTCTTGTATGAAGTTTATGAATTGTACCACAGCACCGAATAAGTTTAGCATTTTTTAAAGTCAACACTGGACTAGAAACAGCTCTAAACATGTACAGACAGCCTCACAATAAATCATACACATTTGCTCTAACAAATGCAGTATCTGTCCATTTCAGAGAAAGCCTGTCAGAACCTCAAAGCCGAGAGGACACAAGTGCAGATCCAATGCTTTATCAGGCAGAAGTACCGAAACACAGTAATACAAACTCGTAGTAAATACACAGGCAGAGGTCAAACAATCGGGCAAACGGTACAAAACAGGATAGGCAGTGTCGTAAACGTTAAAGCAAACGAAGGTCATAGACAGCAAACCACAGGAAACGCTCGGCTAATAGAAGGACAGGCAAACTATTGCTTCGCAAGAAGCATGAGTGAGAGTACGTGTATACATAGTCTGTGAGGGTGTGGTGGTGATAGGTAGCAGCTGCAACTAATTAGAACTCTGGGGAAAAGGGTCCTAGTGCCTGAATGTTCTGAGGTAGACCTGACAAAGACACACAACACAATATTTTCCAGCTGTAAATTGATCCGCATCTATTTTCATTCCAACATGAGAAGAAACCTCCTGTCCCTAATTTTTGTACCAAAACCACACAGACAAACTTTGTTTCCATAGTCACTCTTAAAACATAGCTAGTGGTTTACTGAGGGCCAATCAAACAGATTTAATGCTATTAAATAGACATCCTTTGATTCATTAGAATGAAAAGACCCAAACAACAAACATCTTTTCATAAAGAGCAAATAATTTTATTCAAAACATTTTACCAGCCTAAGCAGCAGACCAGTTAGTAGTTATGCATGTATTCTCTTCTTCAACCTATTTAAGGTCATGTCAAGAAACTGTATCTACTTCATTTATACAAGACCAGTAAGATATGCCATTCAAGCATAAAATTAGTTTTCATTGAATTAAACTGTTATTAATAACATTAAAAATACCATAGCATTACCTGCCAATTCAAAATGATTCCGTCATGTGGCAGCTGGTGATTGACCCCCAATACCCAACTCAGGCTGGGGAGCCCTCTGGCCTGAATTTGGCTCCCCCATGGCAAGAGGGGCAATCTGCAATCTGCCACCACCATACGTGCCCCCAGGCATGTGGACCACCTCAAATCCTAAATGTGGTGGGAGCCACTGGAGTGTGTCCTGATTGGCACAGAGAGTAAAGGGGCACCCTAGTAGTAGTAGTCCTGGAGGGTAAGGACTGCCCACTTGATAGCCAGACACTCCTTCTCAGTCATGTTGTACTTGGTCTCACTTTCGGAGAGCTAACAGCTGATGTACAGCATGGGGTGTTCCTCCTCCTCCACCACCCCTGACAAATTGGCCCCAGCCCTCTGTCAGACATTTCAGTCTGCTGATCAAATGGAGAGAAATGTCAGGAGAATGCAACAGTAGGCCTCCACACAAATCTGCATTTCCACTGGACAAGATCTGGCACTCCATTGTTAGTGAGGTAAGTCAGCAGGCTGGAGACATACAAAAAATTTGGTAAAAACCTCTGATAATAGCCAGCCAACCCCAGGCAGGCCACAATCACTTCTGTCTTAAAAATACAGAACACACCTGCCCATGGACCAAGTGGAAGAACAGATGCCATACCATACCACCCATTCAATTGCACACTTCTTTGGGTTAGTTGTGTGTCTTGCCCATCACAAGAATCTCAGCACAGCCTCAAATTTTGTAAATCTCACTGCCAAGCATTATTATATTATCTTAAAACAGAATGTGACATGCATTGTGTGGGTGGAGTATTCTGTCGATGAGGTGTTGAAATGTCGCTGGGGCCCAAACAAACCAAATGGAAGGATGACAAATTGGTGTAACCTAAATGGAGGGGAAAAGTTTTTTCTGAAATACTGGAGTCAAGGGAATCCACCTATATATAGGATTTTGAGGGTATCTATTAGCAGAAATGGAATATATATTCCATAATATACTAAGGTAATTCATGAGTATGTTTTCATTAGTGTATAATTACCTATATCTACAAATTGTGTTTTTGTAAGATTATAATGAGCCCCTAATATCCACATAAGGCAAGGGTTCACCTCTACATAGCCGAAACGTTGCTTCACTGCGGTAGCACAGAACAGACAAAACTTTAGAGAGTGTCTTCTATCTTTTGCATTTTTATATGTGGTGGCATGAATCTGGAAGGAAGCACCAGAAGCACAACAAAGAAGAAGAAAGGAAGACAAGGAAGTTGAAAGAAGTGGAATCAGTATTTGCTGGTTCTGGCTAACAAGTTTGAGAACCCACATTTTGATAAACGGAGGATCATAATTACTTAGCACGGAAAAAGCAAGGGAGTGTAAATGTAAGTTCTTGGATATGAGGCATCAAGTATGCATCAAATTTAGACACCACTTGGACACCATGGCAACATGGCCCTTACAATCATTATGGGACTTGTCCTGTGGGATTACCAACCATGTTGAGCATAGTCTTTAGTTCATCGGTACTCATATTTTTTGTTTAGGTAACTGGTATGGGCAGCTGTGTACAACCACACCTGGTGTGGTCTCAACATGGGGCTCTATGAGGTCCATGCAACCCTTCAACTTGGCAACCTTTTCTCCCTGGGACAGAGTCCACCTCTCTGGGAGGTGTCTTTGTTAACGAAAATTTACCTAATTATACTGACAATGTAAATGATAAATATTTTATAATGAAAATTGTGGTGAACTCTCTGTTCATTACTACCTGATGAAACAAAAGATGAAACGAAATAGTTGGCTCTGTGTGTCTGTTTGGCCCTGTCTGTTTGTCAGGAATTAATGGACAATATCCAAAAGGAGATGGCTTGCAGAGATGATACAGCATCACTAGACTTACTGATTGATCTAGCCATTTGACTGGACAACCTCCTCACCTATCATCAACCAGCCTGGAGAGCCAGGTATGAGGAGTCATCTGGCCAACCCATGCAATTAGGCAACACCCACCTAACATCTGCCGAACACTCATGCCATAAGAGAGAGAGGCTCTGTCTACACTGAAATGCACCTGACCACGACATCGCTAAGTGCCCCAATCGCACCTCTCCCCACAACAGGCATAATAACAAAGGGGTTTCACCCCCAACTCAACCTATATCACCTTACCTACGTTGATGACAGTCCAGATTGTACATACTGACAAGGTCTTTTCTCTTACAGCCATGATCGACTCCGGCTCTTCAGGGAATTTCATGGACCACTCCACAGCCATCAAACTCCGTATTCCTCTCCTCACATTCCATAATCCACCACATATTCACACCATCGATGGGAGTCCTATAGGAGAGGGCACCATTCATCTTTGCACCATTCCCATCTCGATACAGATTGGCTGTCTACATAAGGAAGACATCTCCTTCCTCATCACCAAGATGCTGAGGAACCCAATCATTCTCAGAATACCCTGGCTATCTCCACAATCCACAAATCTCCTGGTCACAACAAGAGGTACTGAAATGGTCTGATTATTGCACTAGCCACTGTCTTCAATCTCCCCACATGCCACTATCCTCCACATCAATCGAAAGTCCTGAAACAGACTCCCATAGAAATACACCCAGAATATAAAAATTTCATGGATGTTTTCAGCAAAGTTAAAGCCAGTGGTCTCCCTCCACAGCGTCTGATTGTGCCGTGTGGAGCACACGCACCATCTCCAATGAGCGGCTGAGAACCAGATAAGGAAGGTGACACAAGGCAAGGCCTCAATTTAAACCCATGTAGCTCTCAACCCGCAACCAAAAAGGAGGAACTGGCTGCAGGAAGCTAAGTGCCAAGTACACAGATACATACAAAATCTCGAAGCAGCTCAATCCAGTCACCTACAGAATAGAACGTCTTCAGCACAGCAGAATCAGACCCACATTCCATGTCTCCCAGTTAAATGTGGTCAACCCAGGACCTCTGGTGGAGGACATACCACCCACCAACCCACCCCAACCTATGGAGATCGAAGGGCAACCAGCTTACGCCATAAGGGATCTCCTATGTTCACGCAGATAGGAGGGCAAACTACAATATCTTGTGGACTGGGAGGGCTATGGGCCAGAGGAGCAATGATGGGTTCCTGCCAAAGACATCCTGGACCCTTTACTGATCCAGGAATGTCACCGCAACCACCACGAACAACCAGCTCCAAGACCCAGGGGATGTCCACGTAAATCATTGCTCCCAGAGTCAGCTACTTTTGGGGGCTCTGTCACATCCACACCTGCTCCGGCACCTACTCCTGCACCCACACTAATTGCACACATGATTGTACACATGAACACTCAGACACTGACATGGACTACATTTCCCAAGACCCACAGCATACAGACAACATGGCGAATACTTTCCCATGTTCAGAATTACCTGATTGCTATTTGGAAGTAGGTGCTTCCATTTACAAACGCACACCCAAGAACTCTTTTTATATGTCTCACCTCTTTGTTGGCTTTGCGAAAAGCATTAGTTCTGCTCCCTTTGTGTATATATTTATTATATATTACCTCCCTGTTTCACATTTTTGACTGTAGTTGGGAAGTGAGGGAATCACTGTCTCACTGGCTGTTTGGTTTCACAGCTTTCACAGTGCTCCTGGATTCAAACAGATATATGAGTCAGGACACACACATTGTTGGTCTGAATAAAGTAGTAAAAAATAGTGGTCATCGACATCACGGTGTTCAAAATGCTGGCTTCACTCAATAAATAGCAAAACAGCAAAAGTCATAACTTCCACATAGCAGCAACAAAACCAGCTGCATCTTTAAAAAAACTTCTGGCAAAACCCACCCCTTCATGTTATATCCCATATTAAAGCTACAGGGCACATTTACAACAAGTAACATGAAACTGTCTGAAAAAATTATGACTAAATTGAATAAAATTAGGCTAAATTTAAATCCGAGTTCCACTGACTAAATCTTGACTAAACCAAAACAAAACAAAAAGACTAAAATGTGACTGAAATGTAGCTACAATTTTCAGCAAGTGACTAAGACTAAAACTAAATTCAAAATCGAAATTAACATTACTGGGGAATGGGGTGTATTGGGCCACACTTTTTAGACTTACCTCCATTTACAGCCCCTCCCTGTTAGGAACCACCATTGCCAGAGCCACAGAGACCACCTCTGTCCATGGTATCAAAAGCTTGAGGTGATACATTTGATATATGTACACCTAACCTTATAGTCAACTTCTCTAGCTCGCCACGTGACCTCAAAGGCTCCTTGCCACTTTGCAAGAAATTTAGAGCTTAACATGGTTGATAAAATGAGTACTTTATCTTCCAGTGCAAATTATCATAGCTGAGTATCCAGTCATACAGTCTGGGCTGTCATTCTTGTGCCTGATGCAAATTCACCTGTGTTAGGCGACTTAAGGTGTGGAGTTTTGCTCATTCAGAACATTCTGAATTTATTTTTTGCTGTTAGAAGGAGGTCCCTTTTCTAAGACACCATGAAGCTTGCACCCATACAATACTTCAAATGGGGAAAACAAAATTTATTAATATATTGAACATGTTCATGAAGGATCAGAGAGGACAGTGACAGTGTCAAGGTAGCTAGCATGCTTCTGATTGGTTAATTAAACATTAATCAAGTGATCTTCAGAGCATCTTCAGAAAACAGGAAATGAAACAAGACAGTCAAATGTCAAAATAGCTTACTAGACAGTGTCCAGACAACATGTTCTAAAATAACCTCTTGTTATTAACTTTTCATGCTAACTTCTAGGAGCCTAGAGTGTGACAGTTTCAAGACATGATGACAATATTGTTCATCTAAGAAACAGTAAAGAGAATTAGTAAGAAATAATAAAATTCTCGACATCTCCCCCATTTATGTCATTATAATGACCTCTCTAAACAACCATGGATCATAAATCAAAGAAACAAACAACAAATGGACAACCATTATCATTGTTTGCACTTTCCACTTATGTATTTAAATCTCTTTGAACAACAGAGTACATCTGAGATTTTGATTTGTTGAACAGAACACTTAATCTCAACACAAAGAACTTCATTTTTGCTGGGAGATGTGTTATTCTCGCCCTCTGGTGTCGAGTGTCTTACTTTCCTTTGATGCTTCACAACAGGTCTGGTGCCTTCTTACAATGGGACTGATGAATCCAAGAGTCTCTTTCAGCTATTTCAACAGCAGTTGGGGTGGTGAGGAGAACTTCCACAAACCCAACCAATGGTCAGCTTTCCAGCTTTCCTTTTGTAGATCTTTCACAAAGACCCAGTCTCCAGGAACGAAAACCAGATCACTGCTGGTGCTTCCTTCTCTGGACAACGTTACCTGTGAGATATATGCAGAGATATATACAGGGCCATAAGGCCAGACACATTTTCTCTATGCACAAGAACAAGCCCAGGCATTGGCATCAGGCAACCCATCATCAGGACTTCAAATGGAGATTGAATGGCCAGTGATTCTATTTACTTATTTATTTATTTTACCTTGCATGTACTTTAGAGCTAATTGTAATCTCTGGGTGGTATGTGCCTTACAAAATGTAAGCTGTTATTTCTCAGTTATTCCCCACCTTGGAAGAATTTCTTTGACCGGCACTTTTACCACTGTTTGTGCTGAAGTTCATCATGAAATGTCTAAATGGTCCTTCATGGCATGGGTTTTGTCTCAAACCATTGTCAACAGTTTTGTCTAGCACATACTAAACATCTCTTAACCACAGGAATGCAGATTTTTGGAGTAATGGTAACTATAATTTCTTGTCTAACCAATTTTTTTTATCTGTATATTCAGCACCTTGTGATTTCCAATATTTTAACTCTTTTAACTGTTACTCCTTTCTGTAAATCAGTCATGAGCTGCATTTCAGAGACAGTATCAGTGGCACACTAATTAATCATGAGATCATAGCAATGCTGTAAGGCAGCTTTCTTTGCAGTAGAGTCAGCACATTCATTTCTTTGTGAAACAGCATCATAGCCGCCTGTGTGAGCAGCACACCTGCAGACAGCAACAGCTTTGGGAAGAAAAATAGAATGTAAAAGTTGAGAGATTAACTTAGTGTGTGCAACAGGTTTTCCAGAAGCTATAACAAAGCCACGTTCTCACCACTGCGCTTTGTGCATAGCTTGAAAGCATAGCTTAAATCAGTATAAATAGTGACACGGTAGGCCTTACCAATGCAACATGCTCCAATTAATGTGTATAGCTTTGCAGTTTGAGTGGAAAGTCTTGGGGAGAGTGGGATGAAATAATCACATACAGCATATCTAGTATGGCGGCATCCTTACTTCTCTGTGAAGGAAGAGCCATCCACATAGCGCATGCAATCTACATTAAGAAGTGGTCACTCTCCAGCAAGAGAATAGCAGGAATGAATACATTACAATGCTTAATGGACACATTAGGCAATGTTATGAGAATAGTTTGGTAAGAAAGTGTGCAAGCTTTAGTCATATGGCTAATCTGAGCCTGGACAAAAAGTTTGTGTACAGTGTGTGGGGCCATAACAGTTAGCGCATGACTGGCTACCAAATCACACGACATCATCACAGCCGCTATCAACAGATCTCATGCAGGCAATCTGCGAGCAACAGGGTCCAGTTTCCAGGATGATTCTTACTACCAAGCTCTTGAGTGAGAACTGCAGCCATGTGACCAGAATTTTCAGACGTCAATATGGAAAATGGCAAATCATAATTATGTAATCCCAGCAGTGTACTAAACCACAGGATTTGTGAGCTTTATACAGTTGTTAGCACATGCTTGGAAAGGAGAAACCACACTTGAAAAATCATCAGTCCATTGTCTGCAATACCATGCCATGCCTAAAATGAAAGTATTGCTTCTTTGTTTCAGGGACAAGGTAATTTATGATGACAGTCATGTGATCTGTTGACAAAGAGCGACACTTGGGAAATTACATGCCCCGAATACTGAACTACAGTTTGGGTGAAAGTGAGACACGTTAATTAACAATTCTTCAGAGAAAATACTAGCAGACTTGCAGTATCATTGCAGCATCATGGTCCACGTATAGCCTTTACTCTGTTAGGTGAAAGCAAAGGAATACTGAGAATCTTTGTCCAGGAATTCCAGAAAGAATAGTATATGGATTAGTGTTCTAGGAAGAATTGAGGAGTTTACTAACCTTAGATATTGTACAAATTGCGAGGAAATATATGGCTTTTTAACAAGTATAATTCATGAATTCACCGAAGAATTGTTACACTCTATGAAGGTGCCATATGTAATTACATTTTCAATCACTGGCTTTATCCCAGCACTTGCTTCATGGGATCACATATATTGAGCTTGATAAGGTCTCTTCTTGTTTGCAGTCCAAGAAACACCTTAGGCCTTGACGGGGTTTACTCTGTTCGAGCGGCGGCCCTAGGGTGCTGCATGGCGACTGCTGGATGTTGCCAGGGAGGCCTGGGAGGCCCAACCCTTTCCGTTGCACTCTGTAATTGAGCATGTGGGGGAAATGCAGGAACGGATCGTGAAGATGAGCCTATGGACATGGCCCAGCAGGAGCAGCAGAGGGCCTACAACATCTGGGCCCAGACCTGTGAGTGCTGCATGTAAGTTCCTTGCACACTGGCAGGGCCCCTACATGGTGGTTGAGCAAGTGGGCCCACTAAACTACCATCTGCAGCAGCAGGTAAACAAGCAGAGACAAAACTTCACCTCCCTGACACAACTCCATGACCTGGATGAACTAGAGGCACAATACCAGGACATCCTTTTCTCGGAGCCTGGGCAGTCCAATGTGTCCCACCACCACTTAAGAACACCCCCCGGAGTCGTCATCATGCAACAGCCCTACAGAGTACCGGAGGCCCGGCATCAGGCTATAGAGGCAGAAGTCACCAACATGCTCAGAGACAGGGTAATTGAAGAATCCACCAGCCCCTGGTCCAGCCCTATTGTCTTAGTGTCCAAATCCAATTGAAGCCTCCATCTCTGAAACGATTTCCGCAAGCTCAACGAGTTCTCTGAGTATGACGGATACCTGATGCCAAGGGTGGATGAACTGGTGGAGAGGCTGGGGAGAGCCTGTTTTATCTCTACATTGGACATTACCAAATGTTAGTAGGTCCCCCTTGCTCCCTCCTCCCAAACAAATACTTTTGTATACAAAAACTTTATATACAAATTATACACAACAAAAATATCTACAACAAGCAAACAAACAAACAGGTTGGGTTCAACTGACAACACCAAACAAAGGAACTTAGCAAAACAAAACGTCCCTACCCTATCTGAGGTTTAAG
>JAQQZX010100749.1:0-11015 GCA_030068355.1 Notoglanidium maculatum | reverse complement strand
ACTAAGTAAAGAGAAACAACAGTCCATCATTATCCAGCCTCTTTTAAAGTCATAAAAATAAAGAAAAACATTGAATTGGAAGGTGTGTCCAAACTTTTGATTGGTAGTGTATATTTAGACATCAGATATACAGTTAAGATAATGCTTCATAATTTATTATACTGTACACCTATGGATGGTTATTAGAGTTTTACATTTGTTCACAGTGTCAATTTTTTCCAAAAATTAGGTAGAAAATTATCCAGGAATGAAACGGAGTAACCCAGCAGTGTTTCTCACTACAAGACACCACTCCCTGCTGCAGAAATGACTGGAAAGAAAGTTTTCTTTTCAGCTTCTTTCATTATATTATGTGTGAGTTAATCATATGTTAATAAAGTATGCAATAAGAAACCTACTACAGTGCACATGATAACTGTAGCTGTAATTTCAAGGAGGGAAAGTCAACATCCTTTCATTATGAAATTAAAGTTCTGAACTTTATAGTATTATTCCACACTTTTTTTCTCACTTAGGCCAAGCTTTTCACAATCCAGTGTATTATTACTTTTTTTTTTTTTCTCCTGTGGTGTGAAATGAATCCTTTTGCAGAATCTTTACCACAATGACTGTGATTTTTTCCCCTGATTACCCAGTCTGTGTTCTTCGTTGTACACACTTTTTTTTATCAGCTACAATTTCTGGAAAAATGATCATAATAAAGCGTGTGGACGCCCTCGCAAGCTCCCGCCTCAGGCTCCACTCTCATAAGTCAATGTCTTACCATTTAAAATTCCTCGTTTTCTTCTCCTAAATGACTCCCGCTGGTTCTGTGAAAGAGCAATCAGAGGCAATACTGATCACATTTATTAACAGCTCCTTTTCTGATTGGTTGGAGGCAGACTGTGAGGAGAGAAATGACATGCATGGGGGATTTTATTACAGTTTGGCCATGGTGTTTACCACAGTGGATGTTTGGTTGAGCTATAGGTTGGTTGATTGGCTGACCTTTCTCATATGTGTGTCTCATAAAAAACATGATCCTTATAAATGGGCACTCACACTGCCAATAAGGGGTGATTTGTTGAATTTGTTGCAGCCAGTCCAGAGAAAATGTTAAAGGCATTATCATCATAACAGAAAATCAAATTTGAATTAAAAAAAAAAAAATCAACTGTAAACTCATCTATTGAAATGAATGAATAGCTGTCATAAGTTCAAGTTCTTTTACAGTGTAATATTTTGATGATGGATTTGTTATAGATTAAAGAATGTATTTACGACCAAATTAGTAAAACAGTATAACTTCTTTTTGACGCATTCTCGTTTCAAATCGCTGTATCTCGGAATGAACTTTTGCAACAATGGATTCGTTTTGATGGTGACACGCGGCATATATTAATAACCAACCCAGGTCATTTCATATATCGCAATCAAATCATTCTTCCTAGGGATCTGTTAATATCAGAGAGAGGAAAACACCTACGCAACAAATCACTTCAGAACGATATGTTAAATCTTCAGGGCAAACAGAAAATACAGTGAACAAGTATATATAATTCTGTATTTATTAGGCATTCACCAGACTTTTGAAAATGAAAAAAAGAAAAAAAAAGAAAAGTCAAGCTTATGCACACTTTCTGCATCTCACACTGTTCTGGCTTTTATTCTTATACTATACAAAAGACAATAAAAATAAATAAAAATAATGTATAATGTTTGTATTCACCCCTGGTCCACTTGTTACAATGTGTACTTATCCAAAATGAGCAACGTTGGTGTCTATGTTCGGGCATTTCTTTATGTGACACAAATCATAAATCCGATAATAAATAATAATGTAGCCGCATAACATGTAGCTGCATCCTGTAGTGTCTGAAATATATCAATAGCTGCATTTAACTCCCTGTAAGCGTTCTATATATAGAGAGAGAACACTATATAGTGGAAAAGTGGACAATCAGAAATCACTGTCGCAAGTGTTTTTTCCTTGTCTCTTTTAGCTGTTATTTTCACACCCTGCTCCTGTGCTGTTGCTTCGGACGGCGATGGTTTTGTTTTTTTGTTTTTTTCTTAAAATAAAACAAGGGAGGAAAAATGAGGAGGTGTGATGGAGCAGAAAGAGCAGAGAAGAGCTGCTGACAGCAAGACATCCATCACATAGATGAGATTTACCCTGCATTATATACACAGTGATGAGGCAAGGCTACATCCCCTAAAGCGTCCCTAAACCTTGAGCAGATCTTGAACTTTTTGCGGTCAGAGACCCATTTAACGTTAAAATAAAAAAAAATTAAAAAAAATTAAATAAAAAAACATTTTAGTTTAGGAACATTGAATATGTGCAATAATAATAATTATTACAGTTCTGTGTATTTATTCTCCTGTGTATTTATTGTTCCGCACATATTGTTCTGCACTCGTCTCACACTTTTGTGTGTATTTTGTTCCAAGCAATATAAAGTAATGACAATAAAAACCCACTTGACTTCACTTCTGGTCTGTTTGTTAGAGCCTTGTTTTCGGTTTAGGCATCTTTTCACTTGTTCTGATTCTAAAAAGATGGTTTGACATACATTGTAATTAAGTCACATAGTAAAAAGTAGTGCAACAGGTTGTGGTGTTCGAATTGTGTAGCTTGTGCTATAGTTACAGCACTGATGTGTGTCATGTTACTGTAACACATCATACTAATTGTAACATATCAACTACGAATAAACTTTAAATAATGAACAAAAAAATAAACTTTCAATAATCTGTTTATAGAGTTACTAATTTTTCCACCTGTGATTTATTTTTTCACATGGGCAAATGAGCATATCTCTTATTTTGCATTTTTATATGTATTTCAGAATTCTATGGTAATTTCGCACTTACGGTGTGATTTTTTTTTTCAACAATTATTACACCTATTCCTAGATATTTTTACTTGAAATTGTATTATTCTACTGCCAGATACTCTTGCTTATTCCATGCTAATTTCAAGCTTGTCTTCAAAATAGCCTCAATGATGTAATTTTTCTTATATAATACTATCGCAATAAGAAATCTTCTGTAAATTTTCCTTTAAGATATTATTTTCTCGCTTAAATATTTTTTTCCTGATCGATCTAAATTATTCCTTGAGGTTTCAAAACAATCAAGTTTCTCCAAATCTATTCCTGTGCTTGAAACGGAACCTTTGAAAAAGTCTGCATGCGTTCATTTTATATTACATAATATCATGTTTTGATGCATCTTATGGCCATGTATCACTCTTACACTAGAGTCTTCATAAGATCTGAGGCTACTGAGCACAAACAGCACCTGCAAGAAAACATCAAACTTCAAAACCTATTAAAATGTGGGACGTTTAACTAGTCTTACCTTTCTCTCAGATTAACTCGGTAATTAATTGTGACCTTAGTTCTTGAATACGTTCCTCAGCTGTTTCCCTTTCCATCTTCCATCCTTTCCAATCATCTCAGCAGTGTATATGACAGAGAGAGAGAGAGAGAGAGAGAGAGAGAGAGAGAGAGAGAGAGAGAAACTTCCTGCCTGTGGTACATGATACAACTAGAGATGAAATGATGTGAGTGAATTATGTATTGGTGCCTTTAGGTATTTGCCCAGAACAGCGGGAAGTCAACCTCCTGCACAAACAAACTCTATATTCACTTTAAAGCTGGATATTTACAGCCAGTCTGAATCCTTCATGACTGATGAGATGTCTGCAGGCCTGTGTTTGAGATTTGGAGTGCATTCAGTCCAGCGCAGTGTGTTTATACGTGTGAGAGACAGTCAGAAGTTCACTAGTGAAGTTGAAGCTGTCCAACATTTTCCTGCTCTCCATTATAATTTAATTCGGAAGTTAAACACGAAGCCTTGAAGTCATCTCCACACCGCTGCCAGAGAGCCTGATACGAGTCTTGAGTTTATTGTTCGTGCTTTGCTCAGATTGTGTTCTTTTAATAAACATAGTCATTTTGGTCAGGTAAGAAATGATCACGGGTTCAACAGCTATCAGGGCCTTACAAGAACCTCGCTAAGCGTTTTAAAGTGCTCACTTGTGGCCTGTTTAGGGAAATGAGGCTAACTAGGTTGTTAACTCGGACCATACAGGGCTGTAAAACACCATAATAACTTTAATGAGTTGTGCACCTCCGTTCTGATCTTCTTTTCCCCAATCTCACATCAGGGGTCATAAAGTGTAAGCCACAAACCAAGAATGGTCCCTCTGACCAGCTTCCTATTCCACTAAGTAGGCTCAAATTGAATTCAGTGTTTCTCTTTCTTCCTCTGTTTAGTTTCAGATTAACATTACTTATTGTTCAGACACACGTCAAAGAAATGAAGAAATGTATGTATGTATGTATGTATGTATGTATCTATCTAGCTATCTATCTATCTATGACCCCGTTTACACTTGGCATTAAAATGTGTCTTGGGTGATCTGATCACAACTGGATAGCGCTAAATACAAGTGTAAACGACCTCCAAGACACATTCAAGATGCATTCGCTCAAACCACTTGCCGAGGTGGTCTGGGACGCATTTAACCACATAGCTTCTGTAGTGTAAACGCTAATGCGTCCCCGACACGGACTTAACAGTAATATGTCATTAATGCTGGATGCAGAGGTTGTTTTGGTAATCGATGTACGTGGTTGGAGTGCAAGAAAATAATGAAGGTATGTTACAGGTTTAATGTTTTTTAATATAAATTTGCGCAGGGACCTTTGACCTTCTAGCGGAAGTGATGTAGGCAGTAACGAAATTTGAACAAAAGTCATCAGCTGGACACCTTGGAGACGCATGATAAACACAGGTGTAAACGGCGACGTGTCTCAGCAGTCCATTTGTTACCTGAATGCTCAAGACGAATTTTTAAACCAAGTGTAAATCTGTTAATGTTTGGCAATTCTGAAACTGGAGACAACAGCTTTTACAGTTACTGTTTGATGAAGCTATTTGTTTCCATGCATGTACTGTATATTTTATTCTTACCATCAGCCTATATAATAGAAGATCACACCAGGTCCGCTTCAATGTCTCCTTCATTTCTTTTCACTCTAACTTGAACTTGAACTGACTTGGCTGAACACCTGCTTGTCTGCTGTGTTTGATGCAAAAAAAATTCAGAAATGCGTCAGGTGGTGACCTTTAGTGTGATTCAGTGATTGACTCCGGATCCTGAAATGCAGCTTGAAGTCAAGAGAGACATGAGAATAAGGAAGTTTATTCTTAGGAGCGAGTACTCTTTAAACCTCTTTCTTAATATTATATGCTTTTTGAAACTGATGTACAGTACTGTGCAAAAGCCACATGTAAAGAAATGCTGGAATGCAAAGATGCCTTGATGCATAATGAAATTAAACTTTACTACATTAAAAAAAACCTCTATATAAGAGCATAAACAGCCATAATTTAGACAAAGCCAATATTTGCTGACAATGCGTTTAAAATAAATAAAAAAATCACTGTATTTATATTTTGTCTTGCTTCTTTTTTTTGCAGATAAAAGCTGACATGCTTTATAATAATAATAATAATAATAATAATAATAATAATAATAATAATAATAACTTATAGATATAATTGATAATTGACAATAATATACATACTCCTGGGATAAGTGTGTTTTGATGCCTGATGCTGGCCTTCAGTGTCTTATTGACTTATAAAACCTTATTACAGGGTTCAGACAACTGAAACAAGCAGCAGTGTGAGCTGTGCACACACACACACACACACACACACACACACACACACACACACACACACACACACACATACAGGGACCTGCTAGGGGAGTACATGGGACCAAGAATTGCTCTTCCAGTATAATTTAAAATTTACAGTGTCCCCGTTTCAGTCCTGATCTTCGCTAACTGTATGTATAGAATTTCATGTTTCCTCCTTGTGTTCATTTGGGTTTCCTCTGGGTTCTTTGGTTACCTCCATCCTTCCAAAATCATGCTCATATATGGATACGCGTGTGAATGTGAATGTTAAGTGTGAATGTGTGTGCATATGTGCACACACACATTTGTAAAGTGGTGCTCAAACAGCTCTTTAGCATATCTATAAGTAAATACACCCCTACACTAGATCTGTAATATGCAAATAAATAGCATCATCCTCACACTTCTGAAGACGCAGGAAAGAAAAAATGTAGCCTGCTTTTATAATCCATGTGAAGGTGAACGACAGACAGATATGACCTTCTGTTCAGCTTTCTGAGCTAATGGTGTGTATGAATTCAGAGACCGGGCAATGACGTATTACTGCTGCTGAGTTGTCACTTTTCAAATTCAGGAATGAGAGCTGTGAGTATGATATATGAGTTGTGACTTTTCTAATGGAGAAATTATGGAAGCTCATTTCTGCCATTTGTGTATGGAATATATTAATATTATCCAGATTTATCCTACAATTGCAAGTGTATATCTCTAAACTGTGAGTTAATATTTCACTATTGCAATAGCTGATCTCACAATTTCTTGTTAATATAACACAGTTGCCACTTTCCCATAATCAAACCACAACAGTAAAAATATAAGCAGCAGTATGTAAGTAAGAAATGTAACTTTCGTGAAATATTCTTTGCACAAAGTCACAACTGCAAGGTAAAACTTTGTATCTGCATAATATTAACTTGCAAATGTGAGGCAATTACATAAAATGAATTAATCAATTGCATAAGCTCAACCCTTCGTTGTGGAATAAAAAGTGTCAGCTGTGAGATATTAACTTACACTTGCATGGAAAATTGTGTGATATCTCACACTTGCGAGGTAAAAAGCCGTATTTAATGACATTACCTCACAGTTGGGAGGTAAAAAGTAATTTTTACTTAATATTCAAGTCAATTACATAATATTAGATTGCAATTGTGAGGCAAAATATCACAATTGCATTTTATAATTTTGTACTTGTGAGATAAAACATCTCAACTGTGAGATATTAACTGGTCAAGAAATGCAATTGGGTGACACTGCGAGATAAAAAAAGTCATAACTTTGTAATATCCCACACTTCAATGTAAAAAGTCATAATTGTGTAATATGAACTTGGCAACTGAGATTAACTTGTATGTTAGTTTTAACTTGTATGTTTATGTAAAAAAAGTTTGGACACACCTTCTAATTCAATGTATTTTTCTTTATTTTTATTACTTAAAAAATGTCTTAAAGTAATGATGGACTGTTGTTTCTCTTTACTTAGTCGAGCGGTTGTTGACATAATATGGATTACTACAGTTGTTCAATAGGGCTGCTGTAAAAAGTACTGTATTTTTATCATTTGCCATTTACTATTTACTCTATGGCTCTCCAACCACTTACATCAGTGCTCCTCTTCATTTTTTTTCTAGGTGTTACCAAAACAACCACCGTGTCCAGCATTAATGACGTATTTTCCTGTTACGTCCGTGTCGGGGACGCATTAGCGTTTACACTAAGGAAGGTATGTGGTTAAATGCGTCCCAGACCACCTCGTCAAGTGGTTTGTGTCTTGGAGGATGTTTACACTTGTATTTAGCGCTGTCCAGTTGTGATCAGATCGCCCAAGATGCATTTTAATACCAAGTGTAAATGGAGTTTTAGTTCCAGTTGTGTTTCCAGCTTTGTGGCAACCTTTTGGGGGAAGAGCCACAGCCAGGTTTCCACATACAGACACTTGTGTTGGGTGAGTCAAGACTGAGTATGACAAGAGGGCAACACCAAGACAAGACCAACACCACACTAGTACACCAAGATCAGATGCTTAGACGGGTTAATTTACTGATTGTAGTATCTTCCTAACCTGCTATGAAACTTCTATTGAATTAATGAAAATAACTCATCTACTTTGGTATTATTGGTACATGGGACATACATGGGACAAGTTAAGCAAAGCCCATTCTTCTGCTGCAGTGTAATTCTATTTTGTAATATTGAATTGTAACATGAAGCTCACATGGAGCGTGGTCAGGGAGCATGCATGAGGCAAATGAAATGACACAGAGTTTGCTAGTTATACTGAAGATTGATTTGTTTTTAAAAATGCAACAGGAAGCAACACAGCGCATGTAAAATTTTCAACAAGCAATTTGTACTGTACTGTAACAGGAACAAAATATTTGCTCATGGACCATAGTGACCATCATAGTGATTTGTGGCCTTAAGAATGATCTCGAGTACCACAATGCTAACAGACACTCTAGTAACAAAGGTAAAAATGTTTTGGCTACAATGCGTGGAGTTTCTGGTACTGCATACTTTCTTTCTGGTGCATTTTTATCAATATACCTGGCCAATTTCATCATCTACTGAAGGGACTGTGGTTTAATACAGTGCCTGTGTTGTGTGAGAGAAACATAATGCTGCTGATGTGAACACTCTTTAGTTCTGTAGAAGCCGTAATGGCACCTGGAAGACATTAGTTTGAGTCTTGTTATGCAGCCTTTTCGCTGCACAGTATGCCATCTCACAGCTCTAGGGTCCTTGGCTCAGGCTTGGATTCCACACTTTTTGTGGAGTTTGGCATGTTCTCCTCATATGTGGTTTTTCCAGAGACCTCCCACCTCCCAAAACCATCCCTATAAGTGGATTGGCTAAGATAAATTGCCCCTAGTTGTATGCATAGTACCCTGCCACTCGGGTTCCAGTCACGGTGTCATGGTGTGTTTGCATCTTGCACCCAGTGCTCCTGTGATAGACTCTGGGATAGCTTTTACTTTTGAGCCCTGAATTAAACAGATTAGTATTAGCAATAAAAAGTGTGAATCTTGAAAAGTAGAGAAATGGTATAACTGGATTTCCCATAACCAGGAATTATTCAGCACTGATTGACCTTAGTAGTTTCCTCAAGGAAAAATGTCACTGTAATAAAATGTGTCAGTTCAGATGAGGTTCTGAAGAGGTGAAGATTATGTAATGTTTCAAACGTACCCTCATTTGTTACAGCTTCATTAGGATTGAATTAATTATTTCGGCACCAATGGTTTAATAGGTCATAAATTTCAAGCCTCTGACTTTAACACTTTCAATAATGGATGTTAAATAGTAATGTAATTAAATACAGTAATGTAATTAAATACAATAATTAAGAAAAACATGAGCGTGAGTAAGAATGTAGCGCTGTTTCAGGACCAAAAAGTACCAAAGGTTACCTGAGATTAAGCTTGGGGCTAGGTTTTGGCATAAGTATAGCTTTAATTAGCAGTTATCATGTCAAGGATAGAAACCAGATTGGTGCGTCTGTGTCTTGTATTAAGCCCTTTATGAGGACTAGAATGAAACAAACACTTTAACAATGTTAGGATAATGTGAAAATCCTTGAATTCATTTGGTCATCTTAAAAATACAACACTTTTAAAGATTTTATTTGAAAACATAAAAGAGCCAAATGTTTCCTTTAGGTTGCTAAGGCTAAATTTAGAGTTAGGTTTTGGTGTACAGTATTTATTAGTCAGTGGAAGGTCCTCACAAGCTGTGTGTGCATGTGTGTATCATAAAGGTCTAAATGTCCTCACAATGACAGAGCATTCTCAAAGTCCCCAGAATCATCTGGTCCTCACAAAAATATACAGTTGTTACAGCTGTTAGTCGCACAAAGGTTTCATTTTGGTTACTGAGTTTACGGTTAAGTTTGGGTGTAAATATGGCATTTAGTTGCTGTGCCCTTCAGGTCAATGTTAGGTCCTCACTAGGATAGTAAACTGATGTGTGTGTGTGTGTGTGTGTGTGTGTGTGTACTCAGTGGTTGCAAACTGAATTGCTAATAATGTCTATGGAAGTCCTCACAAGATTAGTTACATGACAGGTGTGTATATGTATATATTAACTGCATTGTGAGGACCAAAAAGAACCAAAGAGAAGGTAGAATCTTAGTTCTCAGAAAGTTCTCAGAATCACCTGGTCCTTACAAGGTGTTTTACTAAAAAAACATAAACAAGCAAAAAAAAAATTGCTTTAAAATACTTTAGTTACTGTGGTTAAGGTAAGGGTTAGGTGTGGTTATAGCATTAATTAGCTGTAATAAAGTCAAAGGATGGAGGTGTGTGTGTGTGTGGGTGTTTGTGTGTGTGTTAAGTGGTATTGCATTACTCCCAAATGAGCTGCTAATTATACATGCTTAATACATTTCCCCAGTTCATTTTGAAACACTCTGCCTCTAATGTATTTTTGATCAAATAAGCAGAATTTAATAAGAGCAACTGCTTTGTCCTCTCAGGGATCATGTCTCAGTGGAGCTTTTTTCTATACAGTTATAGAACTTGGGCATTCTGAGCAGTTAAAAAGCAATTATTTTCCCCCACAAGCATTAATGCTAGTTGAGTCTTTTTATTTCTACGGGATCTTTATTATTCTCCCATTATAATAAGGTTGTTTCACTTCCAGAGTCATAACATTTTTCATTTTGACCTTCACCACTCCTCATTTAATGTTCGATTAATGTTCACCATTAAACCTTCTTTTAAATTGTACAGGCTGAAAATTGAATCAACTATATGGGTTATATGTGATAAGTGAAGATTCTGATAAAACAGCCTCATGCTGAATCCATTATTAGATTCTGTATGAAAATCTCTTGCATTGATGGTGTGGAGAGGCTTCCTGAGTGGATCCTGAAGAAAAACGTAGTGACACTTGACCTTGACACGTTTTGGGATGTACTGCCACATAGAAGGGAACTTTGGTGTATCTTATGGTGCAGTGGCAGGGGTTATGATGGATGCTTTTCCGCTTAAGCTGAGCTTTTAGCTTTCATCCAGTATCATTAGTGTTACAAACATTCTTGCTTTTAGGATGCATGTGCTGATGCTTATGACACATGTTGCACCCGCGTGCATGAGATAAAAACAGTGTTTGTCCAATTCTCACCTTTGCGTCAATGGACAATCTGACATGGTTATTGTAGATTTAAGAGTCCCGGGACTCTTACAGTATTTAAAATAAAATTATTTTAACACATTTAGCATTGTTTGATTTTATTATATGCGGTGGTTAGCACTGTCGCCTCACAGCAAGAAGGTCCTGGGTTCGATCCCCGGGTCACCCAGGGTGCCTTTC
>JAQQZX010100728.1:0-11016 GCA_030068355.1 Notoglanidium maculatum | reverse complement strand
GCATGTCTTTGGACTGTGGGAGGAAACCGGAGCACCCGGAGGAAACCCACGCATGCACGGGGAGAACATCCAAACCAGGACCTTCTTGCTGTGAGGCGACAGTGCTAACCACTGCACCACCGTGCCGCCCGTAGAAAATCTACAGGGTCTGAAATTAAGCTATTGATTGAGTGAGAAAACTAGTGAATGTGAGGGTCAAATTACTGAATGCGAGTGTTAAACTAGTGAATGCGAGAGTTTTTAAACTCGCACCCTAGTGAAAGAGAGTAAAACTATTGAATGTAAGGGGTAAACCTAGTAAAAGTGAGGGTAAAACTACTGAATGCGAGAGTAAAACTAGGTAATATAAGATTAAATATACTAAATGTGAAGGCAAACTTGATGAATATGATGTGATAATTTTAATTGTGTTTAGTAGCCTGTTTAGAAGTCGTTCATCTGTCTGTCTGTCCCATCCCAGCCTAGGGGTGCTGGTCAACCTGCAGTCCAAAAGACTACTTTATTATAAAAACCCAGGGTAAACAGACATCAGGGTGAGCACAGCCAAAATAATAAACAAAACAATGAAGAAAACCAAATACAAATCGCTTGCCTAACTCCCTAACAAAACAAGGGGAAAAGGTACAAGAAAGAAAATGACTTCTCACCCCTACGATTACCCAGACTGCCATGAAGTTCGTCAAAGAGCAGACAGTTCCACAATAAACAAAACAACTCCAGCATAAAAGCAATTCAGGTCACAGATGCTTAAGCTCACTTCTAAACGAAGGTCCATCGTGAACTCGACATTCCCTCGTCACTCTGCACGACATGGTCAGGTTGGGAGATGGGCGAAGAAAGACGACGCCCCCGAGCGCTCAGCCAGGGTCGTTTAAGAAGGGTGCCTCTTCAGTCCTCCATCCAATCAGCAACCTGCAACTCCACACACCCAGACAGACAGCACCACCCACAGGCCAGGAGGACAAACACCACAATATCGCCCAATAACCTTCATGATGCTTGTCTGTCTGTGTGATTTCTATTGCAGGACCTGCAACATCAGTCGCGTGTTGTTTTGTTGGCTTGCTGCGCTAGTTGTGTCTAGCCGCATGTCGTCTGTATTGATTTGTCCTGTAGAGAGCAGTCGATTTCTTTATTTACACATCAAATTGTGCTGTGCAGGGAATGTGTTCAAACAACCTTGACCTGAATGACCTATTTGTTTCCCTTTTATAACATGCCATACAACATACTGAAAGTATATAAGTGTGGACCCAACTTTGCATATTTTACCTTCAGAGACAAGCAGTCTGATTTGAGAAATCAGATGGAAACCAAGCTGAGTATGTGAGAGAGTGTATGAATACCGACTTGTTTATTCTGTTAATTCGATCTTTCTTCTGTCTGTCTTTGTCTCTTCACTCTTTCAGGGTTTTTCTTTTGGTCTCGCGCTGCAGTGACTGACACTTCCTTGTGTTCAGTTTAACTGATATTATGTGCTCTAAGAGATCCTGTCTCAGGCAGAGACAGAAATGGAGAGACGGAGAAAGAGAGGGCGATAAAGAGAGATTAGGAAAAGAGATTGAAGTTATCTAAAGGATTAGGTAGAATGCTACTGCTTCGTTGTTAGCGTGTGAAATGTCTTCAGCACTGTCGTACATATCTGCCTGCACAGACATGCACATGCACACATCCCTCTGGCTCTGTCTGTCTTCGTTGAGGCTTTCTGTGTTTTGACCAGTAGGTCATTGTAGTCTGTAGTCATGTACGTGCCTGTACACTGCTGACATTTGATCAAGCAACAACAGATGGTGTTTCAAAACAGGCCTGAACGAATGTGAGATGCTGCTATACGGCATTGCCTAACAGTCCTGAAGAACTTTTAATAATAATATTAAGTATAGACGCATTTGGTGATAAACACGCTATGATATGGATGTTCGGATTGAAACCTTTTTTTTTTTTTTTTTTTTTTTGTGTATTTATATTGTGCAGTGGATGTTCTCATTTTTGCATTTAGGGCGTGTCACATGTCACTAGAGTCCAGCGAATAAAAATTAATTCATTTAATTTCTAATTTCTTTGGATAGGCTGATCCAAGTTTACCAAATGGCCCCTTGTTTTAAAGCTAATTAAAGTAGATTTAGAATATCCAATGAAACTGGACTCATTTTTTGGTGGCACACCCCATTTTAGTACGTCCTTTAATTATAGCGTCACCTAGTCGTGGAACAACGCAGCCATTCTTGGTGACCTTATTTGGTCTTAACCCAAACCACCAAGTCAGGTGTCAATACGGCAGAGCTTTACGTGGATACAGGCGTTTGTTTGGTGTCTTTGCCACCAACTTGGGAAAGAAAGATGACGTTCCAATACGGCAGACCTTGAAATGATCATAAGTACCGGACATGAAGCTAAGGAATCATTTTATGATGTTGAGTCTGGAACCAATCCTTATATGGGATATATCTTTGGGCTGTTGGTAGCGTTGCAATAATGTTTTGCAGCTATCCACTTTTAAGTATAAAATTGCATGGACCTGCGCCATACAAATATTAGGCTTGTTAATAAAATGTACAATGTACAATAATTCTTTGGCTATTTATTATAGCTGTATTATATTTCTGAACTTTCCACCAATAGAGAATCCATTAGGTCCCATATAATATTATTTATAGACCTACTTTGTTATTCTGTTGTAATTTTGCATTACCCATACAAGTTAATTCGTATAATAACTAATAACTGTAGGAACTCGATAATAAATGCAACTGCATTGATAATAGCAGGTTGTGCTTTCTACCATGATAAAGATGATGATGATGATTATGATTATTATTATTATACTTTGGAATGCTTTGTTACATGGCACGAAAACCCATATGAACTTTATTCATAAACATGCGAGTTGCAGATGGCAGCAAAAGCAGCTTCAACAAATCTCTGGGATGAACATAATCACGATCTTTTTGTTGTTGTTGTTTTTTAATGCCTACCTGAGCCTTTAAGGTCACCGTAATGTAGACTGATGTCTCTTCATGACCTTCAGCTCCATCTGCTGGTCACTGCCTTTGAAATGCACACCAAAGTGTAAATTGGAGCACGCAAGCGTGACGCTGCGATTGAGTCGCAGAACTGTACTACCGAGTCGAACATTATGACATTATTTTTCAGCATTAAGGCAGTGAACTGTGTTGCAAGGATGATTGCCCTTCTGCATTGGCCACGCTTTAGTTTTACAGCTCGTATGGGAAACCACGTCAGGATAATTTGTTTAATATGCAGCAGATGTATATGTACAGGGATAATGGGATGTGGTTTTTTTTTATATGCATTGTGTTTAGATATAAAGCAGCGGAGCAGGGAGGAAGATTGGAAGGTCAAAAAGAGAGAGAGAGAGCACGAGTGATACTGTGGTAATCGGTACCATTTGTGCTGCAGAGATAGAGTCTCCCTGAGGCAAAAATCATCACAACACGCACACACATAGACACATAGACACAGAGACACACACACACACACACACACACACACACAGAGACATAGATACAGACACATAGACACACAGACAAACAGACACACACACACACAGGCATATATATATATACACAGACACACAAAGACACATATACACACACACACACACACACACACACACACACAAAGACACACACAAAGACACATATACACATAGACACACACACACACACACAAAGACACATATACACATAGACACACACACACACACACACACACAAAGACACATATACACATAGACACACACACACAGGCACAGGCACATATAGACAGACACATATATATATATATACACAGACACACACACACACACACACACACACACACACAGACTTGACTAATGCCACGTCAGGCCGTTTGTGTTTACGCTGTTTACTCTTCCGGTCAGAACATGTGTGCTGATTTTATAGTTAAAATGTCATCAGCCTGCTTATAAAGGTCACCGATGATAAAAAGCACATTTTTATAAAGAAAAAAATAATAACTGAGGATTCTGATTAAGGTTGCGTGATACCGTGACTGCTGTCCTCATTTCTCTAGGCGCTCTCTGGTTTAATGCTTATTAATTCTCGCCCTAAGTTCTAATTAAAAAAAAAAAAGAGAAAAAAAAGCTGATTCAATACCAGTGACGAATTATGCAAGCCCCTATGAGCATTGGGGAATCGGAGTGTGTGCCATGGTTTTATATCTTGGTGGGGACCAAATGTCTCCACAATAAATGCAATCTCTGGCATGACATTTGCCAGGTCCCTGCAATGTTTATTTTGGAGTCAAAAGGTTTCCATTTGATTACTGAGGTTAAGGTCGGTGTTAGATTAAGGAGTAAACATTCATTAATATTCAAAATGGAAGATCCTGACAAACATGTTAGGGTGTGGCAGTAATCGGTGCTTTTCTTCTTCTTCTTTTTTTTTTTAAATAGGACACCGGAAGGACTTATAATGACGACCGAACTGCAAGATATTGCCATCATGGAGGACAAGCCTTTACTTACTGGTCAAACGGACAGCACGAAGGTCACTCGTATAAACACACACACACACACACACACACACACACACACACACACAGAAAAAAAAACACTGATTTCCCTTCACTAAATCTCCACAAAGATGCATGATTACTGAAGGGTTGTTCACCCAGGTTGTATAATAAATATTGCTCCATATTTAAACCATTCGCTTTTTTTATTTGCCGTCAGTAGATAAAATAGCCCTGCCTTTTTTTTTTTTTTTTTTTTTTATTAAATTTTTTTTAATTTGATGTCATAACAGAGATTTCCATAGGAGCTTTTGTTCTGCATCATCTTTGCTCTGTAAGTCATGCGGTGGACTTCGCAGGCTCAAATTAACACCAAGCGGTGGTGTCCAGAGCTCGCCGTCCATATAAGGCTCTTCCTGTGCTTTATGTGCAGCGGGAATTATAGCGGTTACACAAAGATTCAACACGTATGTACAGATATGGGGCAGAGTTTTCTGCTGCCACCTGCTGGTAACGTGAAACACTGAAAGACTCGATAGACATGTAGTGCAGAATTATTAAAAAAACAAAAGCACACAGCCGTGCATTGTGATATTCATAGACTGGAAGGTTTGACTGCTGTATTGTTTTATGCAGTATTTTTTTCTAACACTGAACTGCTGTTCTGATTCGAAAAGCCTTTGGGTTAGCAAATATACAGAAGTTTAAAGACAAACGCACAGAGGAGTATGCGCATGGAGTGGCAGAAGTGCCATGAAAAGAACAAGAATAAATAAGAATAAAAGACTAAGAAAATAAATGCAGAATCATTTTTGCATTCATGTTCTCATTCCTTTATGTATATTTATTTTTGTTTCCGCATTTATTTTCTCATTCGTTCATTTGTATTTCTTTTTTTTTGTCGTTGTACTTTTTATTTATTTTTATTTCTGAATGAATGTATTTATTTTCTGCATTTGTCTGTTTATTCCTTTACAGATTAATGCTTTTTTACGGTACTCCTGTGACTCCATATATGCGTTTATTGTTCCTTGTGTCTAATTGAAAGCAGATGCATCTCTTTGGAACTAACCAAAGGCTACTCATAACATAAAGCACCATTGTGAACCAAAACTAACCCACTTTGTCTTATTAGATCAGCAAGTAAGTACAAATAATACATGGAGTACACTGAAAACCGCCAGACTTGGGACATGAATTAGCCAGGATTAGCACATGCTATCCTCTTTTGAATAATGTATTACTCTGTTTTTCAACTGTCATCCATCTACTGGGGTTTTTTTCCCTCCCCCCTGTCATTAACCATAATTGCTGACATAATTACAGGCTGATGTTGGCAATGTGAAAGTTTTGCAAGTCTCTCAAGGGAGAAAGGATGAAAAAATAATCAATAGCATTTAGAACATGAAGGCAGATTATTTTTCCACTTTGCCAGCCACACGTGGTCTTAATTAGCATGAGAACAATAACAGGGTGAAACACTGGGGTTTAATTAATGAGGCAGACCAATTACTTGGAAAAAATACTGTACCAGAACTGATTTGACAAGAAAAAAAGTTCATAACACAATATTTTAAGACGAATGCCAAGAGAAGTATGGGTTTATTCTCTCCACGTGACATTCAGAACAGATGTGTCTCATCATTAATGGCGAAGTTAGACAGCCTTTGTAAGCAAGACGTTTTGTATAGCCGGATCTTTACGACTTTTTGTTGACTGATCTTGCTTTAGAGCTTACGGTTAAAATAGTAGTAGTGTAATTATAATTATGATGAGCTGGTTATAAATGATTATAGATTTACAGGTAGCTGTTTTATAGAACACTTGATAAAACTTTATTGTCCCTTCGTTTCTGTGTAGGAGGCTGAGATCGCAGCCAGATTACTGTTGGACCGGGGTCAGGTACGAAGCTGATATGAGGCAATAGATGTTGATAAATGATAATTACAGAACACAATTAACTTTAACTGCACATATTTTATGCTGGTGTGTGTGTGTGTGTGTGTGTGTGTGGTTTAGGAGTACAATATTGAGACCCCACATGGTTTGGTGCATGTGACGCTGTACGGCACAGGAAGCACCCGTCGGCCAGCTATACTGACCTTCCATGATGTAGGAATGGAGAGTGAGTATCTGTCAGTCTCTCTCTTTCTCTCTGTGTGTTACTCTATCTCTCTCTGAATTGTTTTATATATTAAAAATCCTGTGTGTTTTTTTTTTTAATGGTGACTGGATGGATGGATGGATAGGCCATTAAAAATCACTTTAATCTAAGAGCTCTCATTGTGATGCAGTAGTGTTACTCATTCATGCATTGCCTGGTGTTGAATCGAATATTCTCTCACTCGAGCTCTCTCTCGTGTGCTGTTTTATATATTTAGTTGGATGGATGGATGGATATAGATGGATAGGCCATTAAAGAGCACTAACACTTATGCATTGTCTGGAGTTTATTCAGTTATTCCCTCTCTCTTTGTCAGGCACACACACACACACACACACACTCATGCACACACACACACTCATGCACACACACACACACACACACACACACACACACTCATGCACACATTTCTTTAAGATCAGCTTAAAAGTTCAGCTTCTCAGTTATGGACCTGTGTTTTAAGTTAGTGAGGAACAAAATGCAGTGCATATCAAGAGTCTCCAAAATCCCACTTGCACCTCGCTCTGATGTGTGTCTACCCAGGAGTCTATTTATTAGGAATGACAGGAGCACATGGGACAACTTCATTTTGCATAAAAATGCAGATTTTTAGAGTGGAACAGGGGGGCACTGGGTTATGTGTAGATATGTATGTCGCTGTGTTTATGTTGGTATCCTTTGGGTTGTTCAGTTTCCTCCAACCTCCCATAAATGTGACCGTAGGTAAAATAGCTATGCTGAATTGCCCTTAGGGGTGTGTGTGGGTATGTGTGTGTGTGTGTGTGTGTGTGTGTGTGGGTGTGTGAGTGATGGTGCCTTGCGATGGACTGGCATCCCATCCAAGGTGTTGCCTGGCCAGTGTTTGGAGAGGCTGCAGATCCACCCTAACCCTGACCAGGATAAAGTGCTTACTGACGTTGGATGAATGAATGCATATTCATAGACCTGTGCATGCTTTACAAGGGTAAATGTGTGGAGATGCTCCTAGGCCATTCTAGCAGATTCCTGGGAATTATAGTATATAAATCTATACATACAGAAATATTGTGACATAATATCTGTAAAAAAATTATTTGAATAAAGAATGAAACTCGCAGAATGCACACATACCGAAGAACAGGGGTAGAGAACTGCTGAACATTTATTGAAAAATTGTAATGGTGTATCTCGCTCTGGCTTTCTCTTAGGTAAGAGCTGCTTCTCTTCTCTCTTCAAGTTTGAAGAGATGCAGGAGATTGTGAAGAACTTCACAGTGGTTCATGTAGACGCCCCAGGACAAGAGGAGGGAGCTGCGCCCTATCCTGCTGGGTAGTGTGTGTGTGTGTGTGTGTGTGTGTGTGTGTGTGCGTGTGCGCGTGTGCGTGCGCGGTTATGTTTATTACTTGACTGGTCTATGCAACCCGTAATAAAATCAGCAGGTTGAATATACTAGCCTGAAAATATGCCACATTAAATGAAGCTAATTCTAAAGTCACTGCATGTTGTTTAAGGCTATTCTGGGAAAACTGCTTTCTTTTGCTTTAAAGGAATGTTGTCACTTTAATGTCACTTTAATGGTTAGTTGTATACCTTATACCTTATATATGTATATCTAAGTCTCACCCCTACCTGTTCCTGTGTGTGGGAGAGTTTCATAAGGGATGCTTTGTGACCTCATTATTCAGTATATACTGATATATAACCGTTTCAGATTTACTCACTATTACCAGCATACCTTCACCCTTGTAATGACCAGCAATGCATATGGTCTTCTTCCTAGGTATCATTATGTCTCCATGGATCAGCTTGCAGAAATGATCCCATCAGTCGTACAGTTCTTCAAGTAAGTTGATCAGCCAAAAACCAAATTCTGTAACCACTAAAACAAACTAAGCATCTGCCACAAGTAGTCAGCTGAGCATGGTGAGAAAGTCAATGTATTTTTTTTTACCCTTCCAAAGTAACCTTTTTTATTTATTTATTTTTTAATTATCACACCTCATATTTTTTATTTCTCTATTATGCTTAAAGGGCATAGGGACCAATCTTGTATGACCTTAACAACAGAATTTACCCAGAAGGCATTTGAGATCATTCTCTTTTTAAAAAGTGAAAAAAGGCAGACAAAGTGGACTATAAATGTAAATAGGAGCTATAAAAAGTGCAGTTTGTCATTTTTAGACCTCTTTGCTGTCAAGGAAGAGCAATTTTAATTGTAATTTTAATTGGCACAAGCCATCTCTCCTCAGCCAGTTAACTTTCTGCTAAAACTGCAAATGCATCATGAGTTGCGTTTTAGCAAAATAGGGGTAGACCTCGGCGGCTGTACTTTGCCTGGGGCGTAGCTAATTTCCAGCTAATTTTCTTAAATGAAGAAACCGGCTTGATCCTGGGATCCGTCCAAGGCTACCTATTCTAATTCTAAGTAATTACAAAGGACTGAAATGACTACCCGTAATCGAAGCATATAACGGTCTACTTTATAAAAGTCTGCTGCTAACGCGCTCCTTCATTGTAGCACAGGTGTGGCAACGCTAGGCCAGTCTTATGGGCTGCAGTAGAAAGTTTTTACCTCCTTTATCTTTCTGTTATTACAAAACCTGAAAGTCTAGAGTTATGTGTTTTTTTTCAGTAGTGATTTTGTTCCCTACATATTTGATTGGATTACTTGTATTTCTGTGTACTCTGATCAGCTGCCTGTAAATAACACATTCAGTATTGCTAACTAGCATACTGTGTGTGTCCACTGGTGTAGTTTCCGTACTGTGATTGGAGTTGGAGTTGGAGCAGGAGCCTATGTCCTGTCAAAGTTCGCAGTAAGCCTCTCTCTGTCTCCATGTTTTCTGTTTTCTTTCTTACTTGTGTCCCGCTAATAAGATTTTGACATCCGGAAGTGAACCAAAGGCAGCCATGTAGAGACGGTGGGAAACATTAGTGAGGCATCGTGACAATATATTGTAGAGAACCAAAAAGCAGTTTGTCTGCAAAAAATTGTCTTTTATTATTTCACACAATATAGTAATAATTTTAGTAAGAAACATCACACAGTTTTACCATTATTTTACAAATATATAATAAAAAACTTAAAATGTATATTTTATAGGATAGATAGATAGGCCATTAGAGGTCACTTTAGCCTAAGAGCTGTCCTTATGATACAGTAATGTTATACTCATGCATGCATTGTCTGGAGTTTACCCCCCCTCTCTCTCTTTCTCTCTCTCTCTGCCTATCAGCTTAAGAATCCAGACTCTGTCGAAGGCCTTGTTCTGATAAATATTGACCCGAATGCTCGTGGCTGGATGGACTGGGCCGCCCAAAAGGTGCGTTTTACCTTCTCTTGTACTATTAGTACAATAACAGCCTCTGCTTTTTCCCCTGTATGTGTGTGTATGTGTTAGGAAAATTGTATTTATATTTATTTTTCTCTCGCTCTCGCTCTCTCTCGCTCTCTCGCTCTCTCTCTCTCTCTCTCTCTCTCTCTCTCTCTCTCTCTCTCTCGCTCTCTCTCTCTCTCTCGCTCTCTCTCTCTCTCTCGCTCTCTCTCTCTCTCTCTCGCTCTCTCTCTCTCTCTCTCTCTCTCTCTCTCTCTCTCTCTCTCTCTCTCTCTCGCTCGCTCTCTCTCTCATTCCAGATCAGCACACTGACTTCCTCACTTGCTGACCAGATCCTTGGTCACCTTTTCAGTCAGGTGGGTTCTGGGTATGCAGGTGTGTCCTTGTGGTTTTGCGTAATACTCTATCCAAATCCCGATTTGTTAAATTACGCTGTGTGCGCATGCAGGAGGAGACTTCGTCCAACACCGAGCTTGTTCAGGCACACAGAGAGAGGATCTCAACAACCTCCAACCAGACAAACATCGACCTCTTCTGGAAGAGCTACAACAAGTATACTCTCTCATTTTCTCTTTCTCTGTCTCTTTCTCTCTCTCTCAGTCATATAAATTGTTTTTCTGTCTTTCAGTCGCAGGGATCTGAACATTGAACGTAGCAACACTCTCAAGTGAGTTGAACGAAATATATAATATAATATAATCCTTATGGTTCGGCAAAAATGACGTTGCACTGTCTTTTTCTAGATGCCCCGTCCTGCTGGTGGTAGGAGACCAGGCACCATATGAAGAAGCTGCAGTAAGTCCTCCTCCAGGCGAAAACAATTATTAACCAAGATACTATTGTAGATCTGTCACTTTAGATGTTTATGCACTCTCCTATCTTGCTGCTCATGACTTTGTATGTGAATTTTGTGTACCACATACACTACCTGTCAAAAGTCTGGACACACCTTCTAATTCAAAAGTGACTTTAAAAGAGACTGGATAATGATGGACTGTTGTTTCTCTTTACTTAGTTGAGCGGTTGTTGACATTAAAGGTT
>JAQQZX010100493.1:0-11026 GCA_030068355.1 Notoglanidium maculatum | reverse complement strand
GTCCTTGATACGAGTTTGTGGTTTTAGGACCCCAGTATCAGTGCAGTTTGTAAATTTGTCAAATATTCTCCCTAACAGCATCATAATATACAACATGTCAGCTAATAATGCCAGCAGTGTGATGTCTGTAAAATGATTAGACGCATAATGATCAGATGATTTGGATCAATGCTTCAGTTATAAAGGCAACGATTGAAATGAATTGAGATCATAAATCGATTTTTATTGAAAAAGGATGTGTACAAAATAGTATTAATATTACTAAAATTATAATGTACTAGGCTAGAAAGATGATTTTCTGGTAAGTCTGACACTTCCAGTAGTCGTTCTGTATGTCATTATCATTTGTAAATTAACAGTAGATATTTTTTATCTGATCATCTTTAATATTATCTTATCTTTTATCAGAATCTTTATCTTAGATTCTGAACAAAATTGGTCACATATCATTCAGAGGCTAATTAATCAAACTGTATCACAGCAGACCAGGGGCATCAGAACCATTTTGAATTTGGGGGGGGCACATTGGCGGGGGGGGTCTGGCGGGGAGCCCAGAAATCTTTTAATGAATTAGATGCCATTTCCTGCATTCTGTATTCTTAACAGGTTGTTAAACACCTAATGTTACCTACAAAAGTCACTTAATTCAATGACTATTTTAGAGACTCAACAATAAGTCCTCATTCAACTAGTCCATATTCATCAGCCTGTTTTTAACTGCTCTGTGCACTATAATAGGCGTAGCTGATGCTAGTAGCCTAAATTAGGCTACAGAAGTATTCTGGTCACTCACTGTATGCAATTTCAAGTCACAACAGGGAATCAATAAACATCATCAGAGTGGGCATGGCCTCATTCTTGGCATTACAATATGGTAGGCTACAGGGTTTACATGTAATGATAGCTAACATTACGCTAGCTGATACATCTCCTAACATTGACTGGCCAGCTAACTGCACTAACATTTCCATTGGAAAAAAGCCCTGTCCTGTGGAGAAATTTTGACTTACTTTCCGCTTCTTTGTAAAGAATGTCCTCATGTCCATTGTGTGTGGGGAGCAAATATTGCAAACAATTGATCATCAACCAAGAATACCCTACCGTTACTTAAAGTAAATGAGGAAAAGCTTAGGCTACTCCTAATATTTCATTGTCTAGTTGAACATTAATTTAACATGGCCTAGGGTTAATTTTGAGGGCATATAACAAAGGAATAAGGTTTTAGCAAAAGTTGGACATTGTGTGATGGCAATGGGGCTGATGTTACCTGCTCCGAGCAGCCTGCACCATTACTGTCTATGGCAGGGGTGGGGAACGTCCAGCCCGGGGGCTGGATCCGGCCCGGCAAATCCTTCAATCTGGCCCATGGAGGCAAGGCCATTTGGCTGAGGGGAAAAATAAATAAATAAATAAAATGTTAACAAATTACAAGCATAGGCGATTACTTTTTTGAAAAATAAGGGAGAAAAAATACTTAATTTCCTTTTTGTTTCGAAAGCTGAGGGTCACCAACATCAGGGCAGCACAGTAAACATAACATTCTAACCTGTCACAGAGTTCTGAAAAAACTCTAACTCTAAGGTGGACAATGAATGTCGTGTTTTCCAAGAAAAACGGACCGAAGACTACTTCTTTGTTGAAGTGATGGGCAAGCTAGTTTACCTTGTGTGTGGAGAATCACTTGCTGTATTGAAAAAGGCCAACCTGGAACAGCACTACAGTACTAAACTTGCTAGGCTACGTGAGTTGCAAGGGCAGGTATGCAAAAATAAATTAAACGTACTTTGGCGAAGTTTGGTTGCCCAACAGGCAGATTTCACCAGACGGAATTTGGACAGAGAGAACGTTGTGCATGCCAGCTATGTGATGAGTGAGGTAATCGCCAAGAAGCTGAAGCCTCATTCAGATGGGGAGTTTGTGAAGGAGTGCCTTGTTGCTACAGCAGAACTACTTACACCTGACAAAGTGCAATTGTTCCAAAGCGTGAGTTTATCGCAAAGACTTGTCTCCGACCGGATTACAGATATGACTGTGGATATTGAAAACACACAGAATGACACAACACGGAATTTTGAGTTTTTTTCGCTAGCCTGTGATGAAACAACAGACATTACAAGTACTGCCCAATTAGCCATTTTTGTGCATGGGATTACTTCAGAGTTCGATACAACGGAGGATTTGCTTTCACTGCAAGCCATGCGTGGCACTACTAAAGGTGAGGATTTGTTTGGGCAAGTTATGTCAGCTATGAACCAGTTTGAACTGCCATTTGAAAAATTAAGTGGCCTTGCGACGGATGGAGCCCCAGCCATGGTCAGCGGTCAAAAGGGATTAACTGCATTGATGCGAAGAGAAATAAGCCGTCAAAATATTGATCCGATTGAGTTAGTTGTGTCCCACTGTATCATACATCAAGAGAATTTGTGCCCACATTCCCTGAAGCTCAATAACGTAATGTCAGCTGTCGTTTCCGTGATCATTTTTATCGAAAGTAGAGGGCTGAATAGCCACCAGATCGAGGAACTTTTGAGTGAGCTTGAGTCGGAATATGGAGATCTGGTGTACCATTGTGAGGTTCGATAGCTGAGTCTGGGAGAGATGCTCACACGGTTTTACAAATTGATGGAAGAAATAAACAATCTATGGATATTAAGGGCAGGCCTGTTGATGAACTCAGTGATGACAAGTGGCTGTGCGACTTAATGTTCATGGTGGACATTAGCAAGCACCTTTCTGAGCTGAACGTCAAGCTCCAAGGTCCCAACCAGCTAGTTAGCGCTCTGGTCTCCAATGTGAAATCATTTGAAGCTAAATTAAAGCTGTGGCAAATGCAACTGATAAAGGGCAACATTGTTCATTTTCCTACTTTGCAAGAACAGAAGGCTGATTTAACATCTGAATATGCAGCCAAGTGCGCCAAACTCCATGCTTTCGGCGAGAGTTTTCAGGACATGAAAAGTAAGGTAAAGGAACTCAACATTTTTGCAATGCCATTTGATGTGGAACCAGCTGACGTGCCTAATAACCTGCAACATGAAATCATTGAGTTGCAAAGCAATGACGAACTCAAAGTAAAGTACAGCAACCTCCCTCTGCTTGAGTCTTATAAACTGTATGTGCGTGCTGAAGAATGTCCTGGTCTCAGGAGACATGCACTGAGATTTGCGTCCTTGTTTGGCACAACCTACTGCTGTGAGTAATTCTTCTCAAAACTGACTCTTGCAAAATCTCAGTTCCGCTCAAAACTGACAGACCAAAACCTGGAAAATCAACTGCGAGTAGCATCATCATCGCCATCCAACATCAGAGGCTTAGTGAAAAAGAAACAGTTTCAGCCATCTCACTAGAGTGCAGGCCTGAGATGCAGCAATGCTACTGAAAATTAAGGTAAATCAGAAGCAGTGGTAGAGCAGTGAAACTACCAGAATGAAACGAATGTTCTTCTGAAATGAATATGTGTTATGAGAATTACAAGGGTAATATATAACAGAAGTGTAGAAAATTGTTGTTGAATATTGATGCTCTCGCTAGAGATGCTCTCACATATAATGTAATAATCAGTTAACCAGTATTTGGAACTTCAATATGATTCATGTTCGGTAATTCCAAAAGGGTCTATATGTGCTCAGCTGTGATGTGGCCCTTGAAAGCTAAAGCTAAAGAGACAGGGTTCTTGTGCAACTATAATAAAAATATAATTGGTGTAATGAATTTTTATTTCACTAAAGTGAATACATCTAAACAAACATAAACCTTTAATTTCAGTAATCTAACTGTGTGTCTCTTTCAGATCGACTAAAACAAAAAAAAACATAAACTAAATGTACTGAAGCTTGTAAAACAGAATTGTCTTGTAGTGTACTATGTACAGGTTTGGAGAAGTCATTTCAAATACAGATGTAGAAGCAGCAGTTTGTTGACCTCAGGTACCTGACTGTAAAATGCATGAGCAAGATTTTGGTCTATTATGATCCATCACATCTGCCTAGAATAATGAAGAGACTACAGCAGGGGCAAACAGATTTTCCTACAAAGCCCTCAGTTATAGAACAGCCTTACAACTAGTGTTCGGGACTCAGTCATGGGCTTAATGATTAATTCCAGGCTGACAAACTATTTGTTTAGTCTAGACTTTTGTTAATAGCTTTTCCCTTAGCTAGCTCTGAGGGGTTCTGGATTGTGTAGATGTGTGTGTAAGAGTTGCTGCTGTAATCATAAACCCTGTCCTTTGGTCCTCCCACAACTGCTATTCACAATCTGCTCCTATAGAACACACTCACACACACGCGTGCACACACACACACACACACACACACACACACACACACACTCCGTACTGTATGTTTACTCTTCTACACCTGCACACTGAAATGCTTTATAATTACAATATTCAGTGACACCCAGAAGAGAATGAGCTCCATTTAGAGTCAGGATTTCTTCCTCATGTTGTCTCAGGGAGTCTTCCTCATCACTGTCACCTCTGACTTGTTCATTAGGGATCTAATTCCACATTCAGATTTCTGTAAAAGTTGCTTTGGAACAATGACTACTCATAAAAACAGTGTACAAATAAAGCTGAAATGAGTTTATTTTTCAGACTTTCCAAAATTAAAGTAAAGCTGACAAAACATTTAATGTAATATAGAATGAACATTTAAGCTTTCTTGAAGAAAATCCCCCCCAATTAACCCAAAATATTATATGGCTCATAATTAATTCAGTCAACGATTCATCAGAGTAATTAAACCCACAATAATCAAATTATACAATATCACCCTTTCTTTTCAGTTACATTCTAATAAAAACATCAGACCAAAATTTTTCAACATATACTTTATCTACTTTCTCCAAGAAGAATCAGTCTTTTTCTTTCCAGCAAACTCCTATGTAGAAGCTCTACACGATTATTGGCTTCGTTTCTCTAAAACCACAACAGAAAAAGAAGAGGAGATTTAAAAACAGTAATAGGACATTTATTCTCCACTAATGTTGACAGAAGAGTCACTGCAATACTTACATGTTTGTGAGTGGTCTGTAAAAGAAAACACACAACAAATTTAACAAGAAAGAGGTATATAAAATATAATAATTTATAGACAGGCTTGGACATACAGAAGGCTTCATTTTCATGATGGCAATTTTCCAACATAATTTGATGGTTAACACTTATGTATTACTACTTTGGTTGAGTGCAAGCCACTGACTCCAAAATATATTTCAGTCTTCACACACACACACCATCATCATCGGAAATCACTCGTAGTCGAGTATGGTGGTCCTCCAGAGGGGCCCTTGTTGTGGATCTTCAGATGGCTGAAAAGGAGCCAATTCTGGAGCCACAGATCTTATTGCAGTGTGGACATGGATATGTGGTGCTGGGTACTGAGTATGGGGGAGGCAGTTTGGTAGTGACTTTCTCCTTTGCTGCCGCTTGATTTTGGCAGCCTGTCATAGATTTTCCTCATGTAGATTAGCACCTTTCTGTAGACTGTTTCTCCATGCAGTTCTGTGTTCGGCAGTATCTTCCCAGTTCGACATGGTGATGTGAAATTTCTTTAGGTTGGTTCTGATGTTGTCCTTGTAGCCCTTTTTCTGTCCTCCAGGTGCACGCTGGCCAGCAGAGAGCTCTGAATAGAACACCTGCTTTGGGAGGCATGTGTCAGGCATGCGTATTACATGTCCTATCCATCTTAACTGATGTTTCATGATGGTGGTGGGAATACTGTCAATGTTTGCCTCCTCAAGGACGCTGATGTTGGTCCGGCGCTCTTCCTAGCTGATGCACAAGATCTTATGCAGGCATCTTTTGTGGTAGGATTCCAGGGATCTTAATTTTGGTGAGGATCCAGAGGTATTTCGTGGAGGCTTATGGAGGATCTTGGTCTTATTGATGTTCATAGTTAATCCCAGAAATCTGTAAGCCCTGACAAAAGCATTTAATGTGCACTGGAGCTCTTCTTCTGAGTGGGCTACAATAGCATTGTCATCCCCATACTGGAGCTCTGTGATGGATGTATAGGACAGCTTGAATTTGGCTTTAAAACGGTTTAGGTTGAACAACTTGCCATCGGTTCTATATATGATCTAGATGCCATTGGGTAAATTGTGCCCAGTGAGGTGTAGGATGGCCGCTATGAAGACTGAAAAGAGGGTGGGGGCAATAATGATGCATCCTTGTTTGACACCAGTTTCCACTCTAAAGGGGTCAGTGTCACTTCCATTGCAGAGGATAGCCACGGTCATGTTGTCGTGCAGGAGCCTTAGTATTCAGATGTACTTCTCTGGACATCCACATTTTAACAGGATTTCCCAGAGGGCCTGACGGTTGACAGAGTCAAAGGCTTTAGTGAGGTCTATAAAGGCTATATATAGTGGTTGCCTTTGTTCTATACATTTTTCTTGCAGCTGTCTCATTGTAAAGAGCATGTCGGTGGTCTCACGCGCAGGACCAAATCCACATTGAGATTCAGGAAGGATCTCCTCTGACAAGGGGAGGAGTCTCTTAAAAAGGATGTGGGCAATGAGCTTCCCTGTGGTGGACAGGTGTGAGATGCCCCTGTAATTTCCTCAGTCTGCCTTATCACCCTTCTTAAAAAGGATGACAATAAGTGCATCCCTGAGGTCTGGCGGTAACTACTCTTTGTCCCAGATTATCATGATGAGGGCATGTAGATGGTAGTGGAGATTTCAGGATCTCAGCTGGGATTCCATCAGAGTTCTATGGGATTCTGTTAAGCACCTCCTCATCAACCGTTGTTCTTTGGTTTAACAGATCCTCAAAATGCTCTTTCCAATGGGTCTTGATCTCCTCCACTGTTTTGAGGATTTTCTGCTTATCTTTGGACCAGAGTGGGTTGGGTCAGCGGTAGCTTGGTCCATACATAGCTTTGGTGGCACTGAAGAACCCTCTGGTGTCCCCTATTTCTGAAAGGTGTTGAATTTCATGGGCCTTTTCTGACCACTATTTGTTTTTAAGTTCTTGCACCCTGTGCTGAACAACTGCCTTAGCTCTAGAATGAGCTGCCCTTTTGGCTTGGCTAGTGATGTCCTTCTGCCAGGCACTAAAGGCCAGCCTTTTATTGGAAATGAGTTGTTCTATTTCTATTTCCTGATCGTTGTCATCAAACCAGTCCTGGCTTTTCCTGGTTTTCAGGCCTAAGATTTTCTGGCCAGAATTAATTACGGTGGTCCTCAACTGGCTTCAGTGTGCTTCGACATCATCAGTATACTCTGGTGGCAAGGTGTCACGTAGAGCAGCTTGGAGGAGCTCTGGTGACCCAGGCCTTTCAAGGGTCTTGGTGTTAAGGCTGGGTCGGCATAGTTTTCTCTTCAACCTTCTCTTAGGCATGAGTCTGATGGCCATGGTTGAGCGGATGAGACGATGGTCAGTCCGGTATCCATCTGTGCCAGTCATTGCTCTTGTGATGTGCACCATATGCCTGTCCCTAGCATGAGTGATGATGTAGTCTATCAAATGACAATGTTTGAACCGAGGATGCATCCAAGATGTTTTGAATTTGTTTTCCGTCTGAAAAGTGTGTTGGTGAAGGTAAGACTACGTTCGGCACATTTGGTCAGAATGAGAACACCATTGGAGTTGATATTTCCTACCCTTTCCTTTCCAATGGTCCCACTCCACGTTTTATAATCCTGCCCAACTCTGGCATTGAAGTCACAGAGAAGGATGATTTTATCTTCCTTTGGGATGGCTGATAGGATGTTATCCAGGCTAGCATAGAAGGCTTCTTTAATGTCTTCTTGTGAGTCCAAAGTGGGGGCATATGCACTCAAAGCAGTGGCCATCAGATTGCCAACCAGCTTTAAACGGACTATCATCAAGCGTTCACTGATGCCCTGAGGCAGTTTATTAAGCTTGTTGACCAAGTTGTTTTTAATGGCATAGCCGACCCCATGTATCCTGGATTTGCTAGCAGGCCTTCCCTTCCAGAAGAAGGTGTATCCTCCCTTGTCCTCCCTCAGCTGTCCTTCTTCTGCTAGTCTGGTCTCAGATAGAGCTGCGATGTTGATGTTAAACCTCCGTAGTTCCCTGGCCATGAAGGCTGTTCGTCTCTCTAGCCGTTCACGGGAGTTTCTGTCCAAAAGGGTGCGCACGTTCCAGGCACCAAAATACATTTTCTTTTGTTTCTGACTGCATAAGGAGATCCCACAGGACACAGTAATCCAGTCAGGAAGGTGGTGAGGCAGACATTGTTTGGGCACCTTTTCTAGCCCCCTTCCCTACTGAGGTGAGCAGTGTGGATCCTAAAACGGGCTGTTCAGTCATGGGTGAAGGTACTGAGGGACTCTCCTGCCTCAATCCGAGAATCCATCGACTCATCTTCACCCACCGCCTGTATGCCAGTTTGTGGCTAGGAGCTTCCAGACTATCTCGGTCCTGCTCCCGTCACCACTCTCTGAACGCCACAGGACTTGGAAACTGGGGTGTGCAAATGAATTACCCCGACAGGAGGACGCATGTGCGTGATTTCTTTTAACGTGGGGAGACTGGTGCACATACAGCCACCACACGGTCCTTGACAGAAATGAACTTGCTACCAACGGCATAGACACCATGACCGTTGGAGGTCCCGCTCTGCTGCAGCCTTCCTCCACCTTCACAGCTGTTGCAGTAGTCCACTATATACCTGGACAACATCCTCCGCCTGCTCCGCTGTTGAGGGGACACACACACACACACACACACACACACACACACACACACACACACAAGATTTTTAATCCACCAGCTTTGTGTGTATTTATTTTTTTGCACGATGTCTTTATAGTGTCCATCAGGCAATCACAATAGTTTCTGAAAAACACTGGCACATCACGGCATCTCCAATAAATATTACCATCATATTTAGAAAGAAAACAAGACTACAATTAATTAGTCCACGGGCTCATTAAACTGGCTATTACAGCCTAATGAAAACTACAGGAATACTACAGGCACTGAACTACATTACCCATCAGCCCCTGCACATGATAACACTTGCACCTGAGTCACTTTTATTCCTAATCAGTACATGTATTTAAGTTCTGCCTTTTGTGTCCCTTGTTGTCTAGCATTGATAATATTTGTGTGTATGTGTTCTGCATGCTTGTCTAGTCTATGTTCATGTTCACAGTGTCTGTATTGTTGTGTTCATTGTGTTGCAGATGATAAATCACCTGCACTTACATCCACCTCCAGCTGGAAACACTGACACTATAAAGTCTTATGTTGTAGTACCTTATAGTACTTTATAGTTTATAATTCTTTATAGTATAAACTCAGAAATATAAGTAGCCTACACATGTCTTGAGAAAATAATAGCCCAATAATTTACAAAAATTGCCAGATGATCAATATTTATAAAGTTTTCTGTAGTTTTTGCTTCAGCAATAACAAAACAAAATTTAGGAAAACAAGACAAAATCCTATCTGTTATGTTTGACAAATCACTCAAAATTCACAGAAAATTGCTTTCTGGAAAAATCTCACACTTCTCAAGCAATTTTACCAACAAGAATGGACAAAAACCTCAGGCTCCTGATGTGTAAATATAGAGACATTTGCTAGAAGATTCACAGCTTTAATTATATGCAGACAGTAAACTGACATTCGGTCTCTAGTCATCATGGACCTTTGTCTTCTCTTTAATAGATATTATGTGCTATGATCATGAGATTAGGGCTTGTAGTGATTTTTTGTGAAGCTGAAAGTGATTGTATTACCTTTGAGTCGACTTTTTGTAGATCCAGGGCAAAATGGATGCTGTTGTACTCGAAAAGATTGCAGTAATGTGTTGTCCCCAATGCTTTTCTGACACCAGCTTCGAATGCTGGAGGGATTCCCCGATCCTTCCTATAAACAGCAAATTTGTGTTTTCCACAAAGCGCTGTCACAGTCACTTGGCTTACACCACCTTGACCAGAACTGGGGTTGGTACTCTCCATGCCTGATAAAGAGCTTGACTGAGCAGGCGAGACTGGAAAAAAACAACGTTTGTAAGTATATACAGTATACCAAAATTTGCATAATATCAGTATCAGTGTGACAGTGATGACTACTATACTACTACAGAGTAGATAAATACTTAGATGGTTTATTATACAGCATCATTTTATATGGTGTTTAATGTTGTACAGTGTTTAATGTTATTTGGTGTTTAGTGTTTGGTATTTAATGTTTTCCGCTTTAAAAATGAGAACCTGTAACAGATCCTGTATGCACTGATAAGTTAAATACAACTTACATTACTGTGTCATTTGCTTATCTAGAACATTATATGAATATTTAGAGATTTAAATGTAAAGTGAATGATCTCCTTTTCCTCTTCACTGCAGTATACCTCTGCATGGTAGTATCCTAGACCAGATCCTTCACTACTGCTGCCACATTTCAGCATAAACAGGTCTCCTAGCTTTGCATCTGCAGTGAATTCCTCATCACAGCTTTTAACAACACTGAAACCATTTGGTGTACATCCAAGTCCAATCAAAATGTTATCCATCTACAAAAAATCATCCACCACAGGAAATACTTTTGGTTAATATAACAGAAAACGGTGACTAAATTACCATCCATTGACTAAAACTGTTATACCCCTTACTAACAAACATACTTTATTTTGATATATATTATTTGTTCATAATAATCCTGGTTAAGTTACATTACTACTACTACTACTACTACTACAAATAATAATAATAATAATAATAATAATAATAATGTCTCCTGATCTATAATGTGGCATGTTTATTCTGTACAGTCTTCTCATTCAAGTAAAATCAATAAAGCAAATTACATTTTTATTGCACTTGAATTGAGTTTGAACTGAGGATATACTGATGGGAAAGAAGTTTATTCATTAACAGATTTCTCTCGTCCTCACTGTACTCATGGTTTCTTTTTCTTATGGTTTCTATATGCAATTAATGTGCAAGTTCTGTTTTTTCTTACTTTATGTGCAATCTAAATGTGCAATCTATATGCAATTAATGGGCAATTTCTGATTTTTCTTACTCTTTCTTAATTTCT
>JAQQZX010100412.1:0-11030 GCA_030068355.1 Notoglanidium maculatum | reverse complement strand
ACCCTGGGCAGGTCGCCAGTCCACCACAGGGCCGACACAGACAAACAGCCACACGCGCTCGCATTCACACCTATGGGCAATTTAGAGTAGCCAGTCTCTCAAACAGGGAGGAAACCGGAGCACCCGGAGGAAACCCACGCATGCACGGGAACCTGCTCCATGATGTCACAATTGTTCGGCTGGTTTTTTTGGGCAGTAAGCAGTGCACCACACTTCAGGTAACAGCCACATGCAAGCTACAGATTACATTTCCACTTTCAATGTAAACAACAAATGTAAACAAACCAGTACAATAAATATGAAAAATAATAAGAAAATCTGTGTGAAATATAAAATGGGGGAAAAAAAATCAAACTACTACTGGGGAAATTATGTTTCGACTTACTCTTCCTTTGCCTCATTCAAACAGTGACCCAGCCCTCCTCTATATTCTCTTCTTGGGTAACATCCTGTAAATCCTTCAAATAGTCTCATAATAGGTCTTAAAGGATGATAGAGAGTTTAAGTTTATTGCGTAACGGTTAATGCAGCTTATACAGTCCAACAATGAACTGTAAATTGTTTTAAAGTGTAGGACATTAGACATTGTCCCTAACAAGGATAGGTCTAACTGTGGACATTGTGACTCACCTGTTACAACTTGAGGATCCACATCTGGAAAAGCCATGAACATGTGATATAGTTCTGTCGATAGACTGTGGATAATTCCAGATTCCAGATAGAATTCCGAAACAATACCAACAAAGCTCACGTTGTCTGTGGATAATATCTGTGTGTGCTGTTTTCATGGTGTACAACCTCTTAAGTCTTTTGTACTTCAGTAATCCTTCTATAACTTCCTTCTCCTACATACAGGTAACGTCCTTCCCGGTTTACGCTGCAGTTACACACAATGCTATTGGTTACGTTAACATGCAATGCACACACACAAAATATGGAAGCTATGGAAGGAAAGAGGATAGAAAAATATAGTTTAGGGAAAGGCAGGCAGTTTAAATGTAATTATAAATATAGCTTAAATATAAGGGAAGTGAGGCAGGCTTCTGTATCCAGCCCCATCCAGACCACTGACTGTTATTTATTAGCATTTGAAAGGCAAATCATCCGCTAACAACTACGGTCAAATATATATACGCTATAATGCACAGAAGAAGCGCAATGTGATGTCTGTGTTTTTCTGTAGAAATAATAAACAGAAATACATGAACAAAGATGTTGCTCTGAAACACATTTACTGGGGAAAAAAGAAAGCTCCCATGATTCATTATAAACCAGGTGAATTCTCACTGAAAGCATCTCCGGCCTGTTTTAACTCATACTGTATTCTGTACGAGAACCTTCATGACTTTTGAAGACATTTTTAGATGGCAGAAAGAAAAAAAAATACCATTTTCACTGCAAACAACCAAAATTCAGTAGGAGTAGTACTTCTGTTTTATTCATAAATATGCCTACATGTGTGTATGGGTGTGTGTGTGTGTGTGTGTGTGAGAGAGTGAGAGAGAGAGAGAGAGAGAGAGAGCGAGAGAGAGAGCAGAAATAGACACCAGTTGTAAAATAAATAATTATAAAAAAAATAAAAAAATATGTATATAAATATAAAAATAAATAAATAAAAATGTTTCTGTTATAAAAATGTATTTCTCTTTACAGAGTAACTGTTATCTAGAAGGACCGCAATGAACAAGACTTGAGAGATATGTGAGGATCAATTCATAAGATCAATAATCCAATATCAATAATCCACAGAACAGTCTGAACCCGTCCACAAAAATCAAAGTGTGTGTGTGTGTGTTAGTTAGTTAGTCGATGAATAGTAAATGAAATGGGATAAATGAAGAGTCCTACATCTTTGGGAAAGGGCAGGTAAATGTCCCCGACTGCTGAGACATGTACATTTTTTAAAAGTTTTAAATACAGGCAAGACTTGAGAAGATATCTCTGCAAAATTCTAAATTTGTGTATCACATTATACTGTTTAAAGCCATATCAACCCTTAAAATGCATTTGTGTGGCGGCTTCGCCGAAAAAGCTGATTCTGACATTGAGTGTGTGCAGCATGGAAATGTTATCTACATTTTATTATATATAGTGTAGTTTTATTATTTATAGTTTTATTATTTATATAGTGTCATTTCAGGACATAATGATGCACATCAACAAATCGTGATACAAATTCATGATGATTCAAATCTATGGCAATAAAAAGATAACCGATTAATCTCTCGTTTTCTTCTAGCTGTAATTGCATTTTTTAGACAGCAAAGGTCACAGTAACGCACAATGTTATGAACACACGTGTCGTCACTGCAGGATGAAGTAACAGTGCTAATGCCATGGCGTGAAAAATCTGACTTAAAATAGCTACAGAAAAGAGAAGAGAAGCAAATAGGGGTAGTTGTTTTATGTTTAAGCTTTTTAAGAAGCTTTATTTTTTAATTTTTAAGAAAAAGCTTATTAACCTTTTCCTTTGTACTAAAAGGAATATTTTATAGCCTTGCAAATGTTTGTAAATAATTATTGTTGGTTATAAAGAAAATGAAACAAGTTTTTCACAAAAGGAATATTTAAGTTGATAAAGAAAAGGAAAATAAATGTTGCATATTTTGGTAATTTTCTTTCTTTCTTTTTTTTTTCAAAAATTTTCTGGCAAAATTGAATCATGAACTTAATATTGTGAATGGAATTGAGTCGTGAATTGGCTGAATGCCTACTGCTGATCGACGAGAACAAATATAAATAAGCATGGAGTTTACATTGTTAACCATGATAAAATTAAAAACGTTTTCCACATCATATTGGTACAGCTCTATGATCAGGTGCAGGTCATGTCATCAGGTCAGGCCATCAAAAAAAAGAGAGAGAGAGAGATGTGTAAGTCACTCTGGATAAGGGGCGTCTGCCAAATGACGCAAATGTAAATGTAAATGTCATGTCAGGCTGGTAAATGTCCGATTCCTGCGTACGTCACTCTGTCCGAATCTGATGTGCATCTGTCAGTGGTTTCTAATGCGGGTGTGAAAGTGGCATAATGCAGATTCATCTCCTACAGAAAAAAGGAAACAACATACAGTTGATACTTTATATGTAATAACATAATGTTTTTATTATTACTATATTCATAATATTATTTCAAGTGAACTTACACTTGAAATGTGGCAATATAAATACAACTGCTTATTTTATCAAACTGAACATTTCTGTAGTGTTATCCTGCCCCCTACTGGTCCTACTACTGCCCCCCTACTGGTGTTTCATCTTGTTTTCCCTTGTGTTTCATTGAAATGAGAAATGAGTTAGACATTGCAGCAGGTGTACATATTAACTTTTGTGACAGAAATGAGTTTGTGTTGAACAAGCAAGCTTTTTTATTCTTATTCTCGCAGGTCATGAACAGTAAGTTGCTCTCTAATGAGTCCAAGTGCTTTCAGGTTTTTAATCAAAGAAGCAAGAACTTTAGATCCTGTGATTAAACATTATTATCCAGCTAAATATTAGGTTAAACATTCACTTTCATACACAGGAGTTTATGCATAAAAAAAATAGAGAGAGAGTACAATTTAATCTTCTCTGTTTATCCTGCATGCAAATATTCTCTGGTCAAGCTTTATATGTTTTAAACTCCTTTGTGGAGAATTTCTAAATAATGGCTTCAAAAAAAAAAAAGAAAAAAGAAAAAAAGATTGCCAATAAGTGTTTCAGTACTTAAAGCTGCAGGCAGAGCTGGGTGGGCGTCACATCACGTCATGACTGACTGAATGATGATTGGGCTCCATGGCAACATAAATATATATATATATATAATTTTATCTATATATAAAAAGTACTTTAAAAAAAAAAAAAAGCTAGCAGAGCTTCAACAAAGCAGAGCTTCCACTGTGTTTTTGTTTTTTTTATGAAGTAGAAGTTAAATGTAAAAATAATTTATAAGATACTGATAAGATACTTAACCTGAATAAATCTGGCACACGTTTACTTTTATATATTTCCACGTTTAACCAATAACAACTTTTGCTGCTCCAATGCCATTTTTTTTTTAATCTAATGTTCTGTTTTGCTACAGAGCTGAGAAACTCCCGTCACTGGCACGACTGAGCGAGAGTGGAGAAACATCTACGTTTATGACACTGGATTTGCCTGTTGGACTCTTAAGAAATAGCAGAGCTAGTGTTGTTAGCTTAATGATTTGAAGTTTTTTTAGTTGTGGTGATGTTGAATGTTTCTGGTACCTTCTCAGCTGAATGCGTGGCGTTTATGTCACTGCAGCACATGCGTGATGATACTGACTTCCCTGAAGGAGAAACACCAAACACAACACTGAAACATCAAACACTGTTACCTCTGACAGTCTAAATATCCGGCTCCATCAATGGGAAAACCCAGCAGATGTTACAGATGTGACTGAATTCTGGTCTTGCTCTGAATTGGGGTTTTCTGCCTGTAACAGTTTGTCTGCTTAAAGATGTTTTATTTGTTCGCTTGCTAAATAAGTGCACCCTTTACTGTATAAATCCCAGCTGTTTGGAATACCTTCATCACAGGAACTGTGAAGATACAGTGGACCAAGTTGAAATGATTGGAAGCTAATAAACTAGGAGACAGTGGGCCAACAGAACAGGAGAGAGCAGACGAATGATTTAGACTGAGGTTAAGTGAAGAGTTAAGCAAATTCAGTCATTGTCACTTATTCTACGCACGAGTCAGAACAGGCAGAAGCAAGCAAAGGTGAGCCATATTAAGAGAGAGAGAGAGAGAGAGAGAGAGAGAGAGAAGCAAGTGAGGACCTAACGCAGGAAGTATAGCAGAAACACAGACCACTGAAACTAGAGAACATGGTGGTTCAGAATGTATATGAAGATACGGGAGGCTATATAATTTTCACCAACTAATCAAGGATGGAAAAGGAAACATGAGGACAATCAGGATTTACACAGAACAGGCAGAGACAAGACACAAATCAGTACAAAGGCACATGAAACACGTGGAAGGGAAATGAACACAACATGAGCAGAGCAGAGAGACGGAGAACTCATCACAGACAGATGTATAGAGAAGCGTTGAGGTTCAGGAAGGGGGCTTTTGTTTGGTTTTGGTTAGTTTTTCTTTAAATCCAAATTTCAGAATATAAGGGGTTTTTCCAGGTCGCCACAAAATGAAATTGAAATTTGTTTGAACGTCTTGTTTATATAGCACTATTATGAAATGTTGTATATTCAATTGGAAAGGTCACCTGACACACTGTTAAGCTACACTTTCACACTCTCGTCATTGTCACTGCTACAGTTTTCAACAAAAAAAGACAGAGCTCATTTTTTGGACTTGTTTTAATAATAAAAATGTCTGAAGCATAAGGGGGAAATAGAGATGTTAGATCATAGAAATATTGTTATATATAAATACTGAAGTACTTGGATTTTATTTATTTATATTTATTTATTGGTAGTAGACTTTTGGACTTGACATTATGTCTGAAAATCCAAACATTATTTCTACTAGTCACAGCTTTGCTATACGACACTCAATTACACTCAAGTCTAAGTGTTTCTGGTGAAGGAGCTCAGCAGGAAGTTCAATAAATAAGGGAAAGGAAAGTCTGTACATTGATTCTGACTTGCACTGATCTGATATAGCTCTGTACCGTAGTTCTCACCTTGCACTCGGGATCTGAACAGGCAGATGCAGATGATGTTGATTAGGAAAGAGATAGAACACACACATGTCAGGATTATATTTATAATCTGGTAGTGATCCAGATGTGCAGATGAGGCAACATTTTCTTGATTTCTGCTGTCTGAAAGAGAGAAGCACAAAGAGCGGTGCTGTTTATGAACAGAACAGTCCCATCACGAGAACTGATGCTGATTGAACATGAACACGTAAAACACATTACACACTTTCTGTCTTCAGTTTTTATTTGTTTGTTGGTCTGTTTTGTTATTAGCCACAATAAGAACTTAATATGTTTCATAAACCTTAAATAAAATGACTTTGATACACCGAATGCCTTCAGTATCGGGGTCACCTGACATTTATCTGAGCTTTCAAGAGATTTCCATTAACCGTTTATTTAATGTAGTTCTACGCACGTAAGTATGATTTATATTGGTGACTGTTTGAAATTAATCATTAAACATTTTCTCAAAACTTTAAATTAAAAATGTCCATTTTACACTAGATTACAATGCTTATGCATCCATCATTCTGTCACAGTGGCCTAAAAACCCAATAAAATACAATATTCATGCTATATTCCACTATAATCTAAACAGCACACGCTGTATTTCAGACGGTAGCCTACTGTAGCAGTGCTGGAGTAATGCATGAAGCGATATAGCAATGCATATTTTTAATACGTACAGAATTGTGCATGTTATATTTACTAAACCACTGCTGGGAAGCACGGAAATGAACAGAAATGTTAGATGAAATGCACTACATGACTCTGGGAACCATTAGCTAGCAGATATTTACTGTCTGCACGGCTCAATGCGCTTATCAATGGATCAACGATGCAAGTCACAGCAGAGCTGAGATGTTCTACATCTCCTGACTTTGATAAGCTGCACAATCCGAGTCCACTCGCGGTGAGTACAAAGCGTCTGCAGTTGTGGTGTCTTACAGTACAAATTAAAACTATTCAGCATTTAAAATAAATTCACTGGCCACAAATTGTTAAGACCCTCCGCTGTGTCTACTGAAACTGCATGAACATGCAGTACCAGCTCCATCTGAGACTAAAGCATGTGTATCTGCCAGATATGCCCTGTTTAAGCTCTACTGGATAGATTATTTCTTTATTGAGGAAAAAGTTATGTTGTTAAGAGTGTGTAAGAGGCCATGCTACACCGCAGGCATCCAGCAGAGGGCGCACAGTGAGAGCTGAGTTCAGTTGCCCAGACTCCTGCAGGCTGATTACCCTGGATTGCTTGCACCTGTCAGGCAGGATATATAAGGAGAGCATGTAAGGCTGTTCTTTGTCACGCTTTTGTAGAGGGGTGACTGGTATGGCATGGCATGGCATGGCAGAGCGGTGTGCATGAGTAAATAGAGAAAGAAATGAAATATAACACTTGAGAAGAAACTGGAAAAAAAAAAAAAACAGGAAGAGGAAAGGGTTAGGGTTAGCCCTAACCCTAGGATTAGTAAGAATTAATGACTAGATATAAGACAGAATGGGAAAGAAAAGAAAACTGAGATGAAATATTTCTGGTGGTGTATGTGTAAATGAAGACTACCCTTCCTGGGGAGTTCCCAGTTTTGGAAACATACTCTCCTTTTGAAATATTATTTGTCCCAATTTAATAGGATTTCTTTGAGTTTGCCATTTTGGTGTCTCCTCTGTTTGGCAGAGGACATGCCTCACAGCTTGGAGATCCCTTTTTTATCGTTTGTTTTGTGTTCTAAACCTTGTTGGCCTGTTCATTAATCGACAAGCAGAGGTTTTTACCCTGCAGTCCAACAGTCCCATTACACTGTGCACTTCCACTTTGAGTTTCAGTTATAAACCTTCCTCTGGCACATTTCCTAAATTAACTAAATTGAGGAATAGAACTATGCAGAATAACAGTTTTTGCACTCACCTGTAAAATGCAGTGTGATGGGTTTCCCAAACTGGATGTGTGTTGCGTTTCGACCTCCACAGTAATAAAATCCCAAGTCTGTCTCTCCGACTCCTATAATCGCTAAACTGCTGTCTTCAGTGACCTCAAAGTGACTCTCATCAGCATTGTAGCTGGGGGAAAAGTGTGTTTCCAGTCTCCCTTTTTTAGCAGTTATCAGCAGTTTCACTTCCTCTGATTTAAACCGATACCAGAATATGTCAGAATAATTAGTGATGTTACAGAGCAGGGTAATGTTTTCTCCAAGCTGGACAGAGATGATTTCTGCTAAAGTGAGCTGAAGAAGGCATGGTATGAAGACACCTGGAAGAACACCACCACATTAAGAGCATAATTATTACGTCCCCAAGCTACATCCAACTTCTCTGCCTGTTAGGCTAAACAGAAAGTTTCTTCCTACGCAACAGATGAGATCACTTAGTCACTTGAAGGATCTGCGTAACAGAAAACTTCAGCAAGTGGATGTAAACATCAACCTAGTCTTATGAAAAGTCCAAATTGTGGTTACAATCATGCAAAGGGCAAACCATCAGGCAAGAGTTCAATTCAGAACAAACAGGATCTAAACAGATGAGACAGACAGGAAGTAACCACACTCAAAGATAAAATGGCAAAAGCTTACAGATAAGGTGCAAGTATCCAGAGGAAACTAGTGTATTAGAACTCGGGAACATGTGAGCACTGGGTTCAGCCCTGGATCCAAATGTGATGCTGTGGCTAAAAGCAATGAGCTTGGTTGATAAACCTTTAGAAAGGTGTTCTATCTATAATGCACACTATAGGTCTGTGATTAACGTCCTGTCGATAATTAAGCGGAGAACGTTCCTCAATCCGAGTCAGGTTACACAGTTGCTTAAGTGAATTTTCGGAGTTCCTCATTCTGATTATTAACATCATTAAAAATGTATAGTTCACGCCTCCGTGGTTACCCAATTTTTCATGAGCAGACGCATCTGAGGCAGGGTTTTGCAATAGCATTTAGACCAAACAAAGTCAGGGACATTAACACTGCTGCTTGCTCAAGTTTATATAATGCAAAAAAAAAAAAATGTGCATACATGTATAATCCTGCACAGCTAATGTACCTTATGTAAACAGCTTTGTTTTAGACAAACTCCACCACTCGTGTCTGGGGTCTGAATACTGACGTGTGTAATTTGATAATCCTCACTGTGAGTGCTATAATACTGGTGAACTAACTGCAGTGTTCCACCTTCTGGTATGCTACGTATTTGGCGTGATCATTATTCCTCAAGGTTGGCTGTTTTTCTGTATAGAAGTACACACAATAATTAGCATGTATACATAAGCTGTATGAACAGATAAGCACATTAAGGTTAGGATAAAGGGAGGGGTTAACCGTCATACCTCTTCCGGCAGCTTCACTTGTATGAACTCTAAATGACCTAACCATATTTGCTTGTTTGTTTGCATCAGTACTTCAGATTAGTATTTAAAATTCAGTTTTTGTCACAGTTCCCAAAAACCCAAAAGCACCTGCGTTGGGCTCAAATTAGCAAACAGGTGACCTTTTTTCACCACGTTTGTCATTTGCTTTGAGGTCAATGTGAATATTTGCAAACACGCACACAAACTGCGTGAGGAGGAAGTTCTTGGTGAGCAAACATGGACGCTGGAGTAAGGGTGCCCAGATGGGAGTCATGTAAGAAAATATATGTAAGTGTTGGATTGTATTTAATCATCTTGCAATAATTCAAGCGCTTAACTCTAATTTCAGTTACATTGATTTACTTTTTCTGAAAGCTTTTTTTTTTTTGTAAGCTATAATTATCAATCCATACCATTAACTAAGCAGTTTTGCTCTCTGCGGTCGTTAGTTTATTCTCTCTCATGTACAGCTGAAATGTTAGATATTTCAATTGAACAATTTGGAATGTTTACACAAAATCACTCGATTTAAAAGCTGGAACATTGCGCTCAGTTTGCTATATATGAATATGCATTCAGTTGAATCACAGGATTATATTAAGCACATCTCTAATACGTTATCGTTTCTATAGCAACGGCTCGTTCACAGGGGCGTGTACAGTGAGCGCTCCACATATTTTATGGAAGGAGTCTCCAGGGTCGGCACTTTGTAACAAAGATGTTCTTTGACATCTTCAGGACAGAGGTTTATGCTTTGCGGTTTCTCCGTGACATAATAAGCTGCATGATTTTTTCCTGGTCTTATTAACTTCACGAGAGAGAAGTTTCCTATTGGATACAAATTGATTTACCAATGCTTAATTACTTAATATTTTTTTATGACTTGCTATGGTATAAGAATGGTAAAACACTTGGATGTGCTGTTACCGGAAAATAATTAACATCATTGGTAACAATAACTAGGCTTCAACAATAACCAAAGCAAAAGAATTGATTCTTTTTCTAGAACAGCACCACACACAGCTGTACAGTACAATAAAATGCATTTAGTCAGTATTTAACTTGGCGCATATCTGTGGACAGTACTTACCAATCATGAGCTGTATGAACAGCAGCCTGGCCATTATCTTCTCACTTGAGGGGGAAAGGTTGCTTTTCTCTACAGTGGTGGGGTTTCAGCTTTAAGTAGCCACAAACCCCACACATCCTGCCTTTTCGCATGAGTGCTGCTGATGTCATGGATCTATTTTTTTTTTAAACACTCACTCAGCATTTGAGTGTTGATTTCTTGTAAGCAGTCACCTTTTCACCGAGTGATTTATGAGCCTTGTTTGTGTTCGTTGACCTAAATGGCTGCTAAAATGCTGAGCTATGATTTTTATACAGCAAGGAAATAAGTGAGCTGTCTGTTACAGACTGAAGTACTGACGGTGTGGAAAAATGTCATGTCAGATGTAATGGAATCACATGGAACACAGTGGTGAAGCCTCGGTCTTACTGACTGATACAGTATGAGATCAGATCCCATGGATTTTGGATAAAAGTGGTAGGATTTGGCTTTAAGTTGGTCATTATTAGAATTGGTTGATTGATTAATTTGTTTTATTATATTTATAAAGTGTATGCAGTATTTAATTTTGAATGAAAGTTAAGAAATTTGTTCAGAATAAATTTGTTAAGCATTAGCAGTCTGGATCACAGGCTTTATGTACAATATCATTTTAGACAATGACTATATTGTTCTATATTGTTACACTATATTTTCGTCACAAAGTCCTAGGCATTCTATTATTTTGCCCTTCGATGTTTGTTTTTTATGATTCATAACATCTTGCAGAATAGACCTTTTTTCAGATAAAGAAAAAATGAAAGATGCTGTCTGTCAAGGATTAGCTGCATAAACAGAAGCGGTCAGTCGGTTCATGAAGATATGAGCACATCACCTCTATTTTATCTACGCTGCACTGGCTCCCAATCAAATTTCGCACAGATTATAAAATACTACTGCTGACCTATAAAGCA
>JAQQZX010100313.1:0-11036 GCA_030068355.1 Notoglanidium maculatum | reverse complement strand
GTGTGTGTGTGTGTGTGTGTGTGTGTGTGTGAGAGAGAGAGAGAGAGAGAGAGAGAGAAAGAGAGAGAGAGAGAGAGCTTACGTGTGCCCGTCAACTCGGAATGTAATTACATATAGTTTCATTAGGCAGTATAATCTCAGGGAAAAAAAAGGTTAAATCTAGGACTGTGCGACTGTTTAGAACTTTAGACACTTTTAGAAAATGAATAACCCTTAAACAACCCATGAACAGTGTGCAGTTCTATGGTTTAAAGTTTTAATCAGTAGTATTGTGTGTTGTTAAATGAATGTGAAATTGGAGGAATAATAATGGAGAAAAACTATGGAAAAAATAAAACCAATAGACTCACAAATACTCAACACAGTACAGGCATTTATTTATATTACTATAAGTTACACTCATTTAGACAATATTTTTTGACAAGTTTCAGTTATACAAAAAGGATATTGCACATTAAAGTCAATATTCTGCCAGAAGCTTGTTGATGGCTACTGAAAATGTCTGTTCAAGGTGAATTTTCTGTGCTACAAAAACAGTATCTTTGTATGTACTGTATCTGAAATCATCTCATTAAATTCAGGATTTGGGAAATAGATAGATCAGTAAAAAAATATTAAGAGGTACAAAATTCAGCATCTTCGATTCCTTCGAAAAGTGGGAATTTTACTTATAGTTTATTATTCTGTAACTGTATCATATTTTTACATTTTGAATACTGTTTTGACTTCAGTTTGTACTTGTGTTTGGAAAAGAATGATTGTACATCATACATCTTTAATAAGAATAATAAAAAAAGAATTTGGTCCGCTTTAAAACAAATAAAATAATAAAACTGAACAGAACTAACTCATGGGTTTTAGTTTAAAAGGAATCATTGAAAGGCCAGTATGCCATGACATTCATTTTTGATGTTGCAGTCACCCTGTGCGTGTTTTCGTTTTATCACGTAGATAAAGACATAAAATATGCACGTACGCCAAATAAGAGAAACTACTTTTCCCACAATGCAATATGTAAGCCGATGGCGTGACGTCACTGGTTCAAAGGTGAACTCAAGCATGGTGGTGATAGCAGGAAGCTAACAGAAGCATGCAAATGAGACAAAGTTCATAAAATTATTATTATTTTTTTGTTATTTTCTGTGGGGAAACATGACATCAAAGGAGCTTGGCGCTTCTGAGAATGCGCTAATTGATTTAATTTATCAGCATTTAAAGGAGAACGGATACAAGAAAGCCGCCAGCGCGCTCAAGAGACATGTTTCTCAGGTTTCTTACGTTTCACTTTCAGACACTTTCAGTGTCTTTTCATATTAATGGCCACGCTGAACGCTTTCCAGCTGCATTGAAACTTTGTGCGGATCTTGCAGGATTTTATGGATGCAACTTGTAGCAGTGTAGCACTAAAGCCAGCAGGCACGAGGAGAGCGCGCGCGCGCGTGTGTGTGTGTGTGTGTGTGAGAGAGAGAGAGAGAGAAAAAGTGTGTCCGCTGAAACTGATCTCCGTGTTGGTAAAACAGCTCTCATCATGTAGGTCACAGACCTGGAGTAGCCCCTGTCCTGCACATTTGAGTGTTTCCCCTGCTCTAGCACACCTAATTCAACAAACCAGCCAATGACAACCCTCTCCTGATGCTGAAGTGGGTGTGTTAGAGCAGTCCCAGGGTTGGGAACCTGTGGTGTAACCCGTGTTTTAGATCAGATGGTATTATCCCCATATAGCTGTGTCCAAGCTGACTACAACCTAATTTGAACACGAGTTTCTATTGTTGTGTATTACTGATGTATTACAAAGTTCAGGCAGAGCATTCAGTAGGTAGATTTAAGTATGTGCTCTGTTTTTGATGCTGTAGAGATTACATATATTTTTATATTTAAAATTATTTGTATAGTGCTTGCTAACATGTGGCCAGATAAAAATTAAGGCTGACTGTGGCTTATTTACAGTATAACTGATACAGTTAATTAATAGCCACTCTCCCTGAAAAAGAAATTAATAAATAAAAATTATTGACCTTCTTTTTTCCATGTCCTGCACAATGTATTATTTGTTAATAGTAGTCATTATAATTTAAGGGAAAACACTACAGGTAAATAAGATTTTTTTAAACAACAGATTTGCAAATTGCCTATATTTTTTTTGCATTTGAACATTTTTAATTGAAAAATGTAGAAAAAAAACCCCCAAACATCATTTTAAGCAAATGAGGCTTAATCTAGTTAAATAGGTCTAAATGTACATGCATAAAGCAAATCTAGTCTTTAGTTGATGCTAGTATTTTACATTAATCCAGAGCCTTAACCACTGAGCCACTACTGCCCACTGCTGCCCAGCTGCCTGCAAATGCTTATTTCACTCTGCCAACACTCTAGAGAAAAGTAGAACCGTTTGTTGGATAGTTACTTAACCAGACCAAATCCACAGACTTTTTATGCCTCTGCCAAAGACTGGAGGCGTTATGTTTTTGTGCTGTCTGTCCATCCGTCTGTACATCCATCTGAGATCATCTTTAGTGCAATATCTCAAGAATGAGTAGTTAAAGGCCTGTAGGATTTATATGGAACGATCGTTGTATCCAGCAGATGAACTGATTAGACTGTAGAATTGATTCAATCAGGGTCAAGGCCACAGAAAGGTCAAATATTTTTTCGTCATTACTTTTCTTCACATTTTAAGTCTATTTGAAAGATAATTTCTGGCAAATCAGTGACAATAAAGGCTAATCTTCTTGGTGGCTGAGGCATCCCTGCTGATGTCGTTGGTGTCATTGTTTGGTCATTCTTCAGTTTGAAATCAAGTGTAAATCCAGCAACAATTAATTCCTCCGTAACATCATTGTAATTAGGGAAAGAAATACCTATGTGAAATACATGGTGTCATGCAAGACATCTAGATACTGAAATATCAGGCTCTGGATATAGTAAAATAATTATTTTGAGGAAAACAGTTTTAAAAATACCATGTGATTTCATGTATTTTCACTCAAGTTAATGTGGTTTATAAAGGATGTTCATGTGTTTGTCATAATGAGTCATAAACAAGTTTTCCAGATATATGACATGCCATGATTGTGCCAAGTAGGCAGAGCTTAAAGGCATCAACTGTGTCAGGAGTTTACGATATTGCAGTGTAGATAAATGGACAAAAAGAGTACAATCAACACTGTTCTGTTAAGTTTTGATTTACTACATTTTAAGATATGCCTCTAGATGCAGTTTATCAAAAAATCTGAAAATGATTGACGGGACCAAAATTGACGTTTCTACCTCTTTTGTTGTACTCTGCTAACTTTGTAGGTGGAAACTACAAGTGCGAACGTGTCACTTGATGATATATTCAAGAAATGGGTGAGGTAAGAAATTGACTGAACACAGTAATGTTAACGCCTGTTCTCCACCCGGTGCATATGGACTGAGAATTAAACTGAATCCTGTGCAGTGTGTATGCTATAAAATTATTAAAAGAAAATACATTTTTAATAATTATTTTAATAAAATACAATTTACCAATTGCAGCGAGGAACGGGAAAAGAAGAGCGATGATGAAAAAGATCCCCAGAGAAGTTCAGGTAAATTGTATGGAGCATTTACATTTAAATTATTTTATTTGACAGGCAGTTTGAACAAACGTTACTTGCAGAATAGGTGGAATTCAGAAAAGACTAAGTATTCACCAGTGTACCAGAATGAGAGCGCTGTAGGAAGAACAGAGAGAACCACAACTCTCCGGTTCTCTACACAAGGCTACACATATTGTGCCACGCTGAGTATTTGGCAGGGGTGTAATGATACAGCATTTTGGTTCATTTAATTCAATATCAAGCAATATGCTCAACAGACTGCATAATAAATTAGTCTTTTCATAATCTGAAAAACTAGCTAATTGGAATAGGCTGCATGGTTTTAAACAAAAAGGCTTCTCTTAATGGACAGAGATTTTCCCAAGCTTATATGCAAGCATAGTCTAACAGCACTGTCAAACAGATAAAGGTGCAGTCATGATCTCTTATCCAATACACTTTCTGTCAAATTCAGCAAATATCTCCTCACGGTCTGCGAGATGTCCGTTGTCTGTGTACGCTGAAAAGAACAATGTGGTGCTTGTACACAGCCCTGGATCTGTAAACGGGGAACGTAGAAAGTTGCCCTGACTGAGTGACGCAATACTATTCCAGCCAATCACAGGACAGAGGGAAGGGCAGGGGGTGTTGTTTTTAGTGTTGTGGTCTTGGCAATGTGTGTGTGTAAATTTGGGGGCGGAGCTTCTGAAGGAGCACTGAAGGAAGGTGTGTGTTTGTTTGGCTGTTAGGTTCAAACATCAACAGTCTTCGTCCAGAATCGATGACTCCCCCTTCGATGACCTCAAGACCAATTCCACAACTCATTTCCTTACAGCCTTAATTTGTGATGTACACTGTTCTTCACAAATGTATGCCTGAAGATCAGCATCCAAGGCCCATGCTTGCTTCAGGATAGAGGAAGGAATTCAACTGGGGCACATGAGAAGGAGGGATTAAATGGACACATTGTCCTCTTCCAGGCTATTATTGTATTCAAGTGATGGAGTCTGGTGTCACTTTTGATTGGCTCTAGTGTAAACCCACAACATGGCTTATATTGGCTTCTCCATCTGCCATAAAACTTTCCTCATATCTACTTCAGTTATCTAATTATTGTAAATCCCTCCGTTTGTCTTTCTACAAAATGACATGGAAAGGGGAATTAATAGAACTCATGATGCAGAGAGGCCATGAGTGTAACCAAAGTGGTGAGAACCAAAGAATGTGGTTTACAGACTGATTTAGAGACTTTCATGTAAATCTGAAAAACACATCAAAATGTCACTGAGATAAGCAAGAGATTTTAGCATTGCTCTGATCCCTTGATATCAGACACAAGCACTAGGATTCACAGTTGAATTCTGTTAATGCTATATAGAAAAACAAAGAGCTACTGCTCCTAATTCACGAAGCTTAATTCAGATTCAACCTGATATGAGCTCCCGTTCTCACAGAAGCCTCAGTTTCCTTATATAGAGGTAGAAATCTTTTCTGCAAAGATTGCGTTAAAGTTTTCAGTGTTGGATTAGTTAAGGTTATTACATGTCTTGCTTCTAAACAGTTTTTTAAAAAGAGTTTTATTTGTGATATTTATCGCCACATGGGCTTGTCCCAGTTCTGGAGAAGTGGAACACTTGCTAATTGGTACTTCTGGTTTCCGTTATCTTCTCCCGGAAATATAGATAATATCTCTCAGCTATTTGTTCTATCTTTGACTTGTGTGGTATTGATTGCAGAGTGAGAATGGAAGATCGTTCAAAGAAATAGGAACATTTCTCCAGAGAACATGACTCATGGCATGTTTAATTGAATATCCTTAATAAAAAATTTTTCACTCCTTCTAGGTAATGAGCACAGTTGGCTGCTGGAAAAACTGAGGAGTTTCTGTAAACACTTCCAAAGTCATTTTTGGCAGAAAATCCATGAAAACTTTAAGGAAATTCTTGGGGTGTTTATTATTTTTTTAAATCACTGCACATTCAAAAGCACCAGCTGGCAAACACAGGATTTTCAAATTTGTTTAAGCTTTGTAAACAATAATGACTAGTAGATGAAATACCTGCAGTGTGACGAAATGAAAATAACTATCATTTTTTTTTACCTGGTTTTGATTAAAGAGTTCTCTGTTTTCTCTCTTGCAGTACCTAACCCAGAGTCAGCCAAGAATACAGCACACAACACCAGTCCTGAGAAGAAGGTGAAATCCCAGGTATGACAGCTCCTCCGATATTTATAGAATGCCAAGTTTCATAAGGCAATATGCACACCAAAATGGTCAGTTTAATTCTGACCTTCATTTTAGACACCAGCTGCGGCCAGAAATCAGAAAAGGAAAAGAAGTGTAAGGAAGACTCGCAGAAGTTCCAGTGCGGTGGAAAGCCAGACAACAGAACATAGCTCTACAAGTCCAGCAACAGGAGAAGACTCAGACTCCGACTCCAGTCTGGATGTTGAGAAATGGAAGAGACTGGCCCTACAGATATCAGGTTAGAGAGAGAAAGCATATTATGGCCTTAATATTTGCTTTGTAATGTTTTCGTGAATGTACACTGAAGTACACTCTCCACACTTTATTAGGAACGGTCATTCATGTAATTATTCAGACTGCCGTGTAGCAGCAGTGCAATGCAACAATTCTTCAGATACAGGTCAAGAGTTACAGTTAATGTTAACATCGGTATTGGGAGCATCAGTATTGTGATGTGGAAACACTTACAAAACTGAGCAAAATTATTTGTCCACCCGTGTATGATACCGTCTTTCATGCACTCTTTGGCCATTGTTACGCCCCACCTTTGGGTGGCCCTATGGAGCGAACAACACTCCATCTCCGACCCAAATCAACTCTAAAGAACACCTTTAAATCCAAGCATCTCCATGGGATTTCTCAACACTGCTATTGACACACAGACAAAAACAAGAGTGCCACAACCACAAATCTCAGACCAAAAGGAAGCATATCCCCAAGATAAAAGCCCCCGTATAACCGGAAACTGCAGCTTTTAACGGCTTCTTAATGACCTGGCCAGGTGCACCTCATCTGGCAATCAATTGTAGCGCAAGTTGGGTGGGGCTACTGAAAGAGGGTAGAAAGTACAAGGAAACGACAAGATACCCATGTGGCTGTATTACCCCCACCTTTATGACAATGAATAAATAGAGAGTCGCAAACAATTTTAAGACAACTAGTTCACTGTGGCAAAAGTACCATCATACTATTTGTTCATTGCAACTTGAATGTGAAAAGCCTTAGTAGGCCACACACAAAGAACTGCTTCTTACAAAAAAGGTGTTTACTTAGGCACTTAGGACTCAAAGTGCCAAGATCGATCTCAAAGACACAAAAGGGCCTAACAAGGTCACAGTAATAAGCACTGTTCATGACCAGAACAAGCAAACCAGTGGGTTCCACTCCCACTTTTTCCAAAATGGCTATCACCACGAGGCTAGCAATACACAGCCAAAACAAAAGTTACTGCATTTGACTACAGAAAAACACAAACACATGGCCCAACACAAAAGTGGAGTGCAACAGCCACAAAAAGGGTCACAACAAGTAGAAAACTCAAAGGTTGCTGCCATACACCAACAGCAATACACAAAGACCCAACAAAAGTGAGCTGCCACTACCACAACACAAAATGGGCACCATGTGGTCGTTAGTGTAGTAAACAAGCAACACACATACACTGAACCGACAAACTGGATCGTAGAGTGGTGGGTGTAGTCTCCCAATGATCTGTGGAATGACAGCCCACACACATGCACCTAAGGGTGGGGTGTAACAGGGGGTTTCTAACTGTTTAACGTGCATTTGAGGGGTGCTAATTATTGCATAACTGTACCCACCGGTGCAACCTCTCATAGTTGAAGGATTAAAATTTCAAGTCAAATATCATTTGTCGCTGGTGCTCTGTATCACACACACATTGTACACACAAAATTAATGATTGCCAATCATTTTGTTGCTTGTTAGTGTGAAATATCTAGTCTGAGTAAATGATATGAAGAGTACTTATGTGCATGTTAATAAACATCAAATACCTGCGTGTATGAGATGTTTGCGCTGTGGCAGAGGTTTTTTCACAGTGAAATTGTGCCAAATCTAGTCTCCCTTGTTGAAATGAGATTAGACAGACTAGTGATGAGGTCTTGGAGTGTGCATGTGTTTGCTCTGTTCTGCTGATTTTGTGGTAAGACACGAAGATTCTAAAATTATGGAGCCATAGGAAACTATGTCTGAAGTTTCAGTGTTCTAACTTCTTAAGTGGTCACAGATTTGTTTCAATGTACCTCTTCCAAATGACCTTTCACCTGAAATATTTATCCACCTGAGAGTCCATATGCATATCATATGAAAATTATTATATAATACAACCTAGGCCTCATGTGTTTGTACATGTGTTTATCAGTTACACCTGCCAAGTAGATGATTCTTTACTGCCCTCTGTTGCTGTGCAGTGTGTCAGCTCACATCTACCCTGTATAGCAAAGGACAAGAACCACCACAGCTGACAGCATCACCAGCATTGGACAGAATTGACACTAACATGGTAGTGGCATTATGATGTGTGTGTGGTACTGGTACCAGTGTATCATGAACATGTATGTAGTGTTGCTACAAGTTTATTCATACCAGAAGCAAACATACTTCCATGTCAGTGCTGTGTTGTGAATTGTACACAAAATAATATTGAGTCATTAGTGATCCTTTTCATAGATGGATGGAGTAGAGCAGTCCGTAATTAAGTTTTATGTGTCCCTATATAGTAAGTTTACTTGATATCTAATAAACTGGCTGCTGAATTCAGACGACTAAATAATGGGGTCATTCATTTAAAAAGGCTATAAGTACTGGCATGATTTACACATTTGCACTGTCTGTCCCTTTGTTGCTTATCATAAGTGCAGTGATTCTGGTTGAACTTAATTTCATTCCTAAATTATGTTATATCTGTCTATAATGATAGGACAATAATGGCAATAAAGCGTATTTGACATGAGAGGTGCTTGACAAAGGCTTTGGTTAGTCAGCTGAGGAATTCCTTCAGTAAGATGGACAGATGTATGAATGGCTGCTATTTGCATGTGATCATCATTTTGAAATTGTAATTTTTTACTTCCTTTTTAATTTTTACTGCCAGATGCTGACATTGCAAAGATGGATGCTTTTACAAATTTTAGCGCATCTACTGCTAAGCCCACAAGGAAGCGAAAGCCAGCACAGCCTAAGAAAAAACAAGACCAAACAATAGGAAATGGAAAACCTTCACCCAAGAGAACTAAAGTTAAATCCACCACTAACCGCACAAAAACATCTAAAAAAGCCGGAATTGCAGACCCTAACGTAAAGAGTCCTGAAAGTGTTACAGATCAGCTTGCTACCCCTCAGACAGGTTTAAGTAATGGACTTTCAGAGAGTGACAAAATTAAGGTTAAACGCAAAAAAACACATAGCATTTCGGAATCTGATAACATCGAAACTCCAAGTAAAAAGGCTGAGAAAACAAATGATGTCTCAGAACCTACACTAACTGGTACTCCATGTAAGAAAACAAAATCAAAGAAAGATGTTAAAGTTACAAAACCTGGAAATTTAGAAACTCCTTCTAGGGTTACTGATTCTGAGGAGGCCATTCAGAAATCTCAGTGTGCCTTAGATTCAGCTGACGTGTTTGAATCGAACAGTTCAAAACAATCTGAAGGTGTTTTACATTCTAATACAAGTGAGACTAAAGCTAAAAAGGATAAATCTAAAAAAGTTAAAATTGTGGCGGCTGTAGGTGTAGATACCTCCATACAAACTGACCATGAGAATGAAAGTGGCTTCCTAACATCAGACCAATCAAAAATAAATCAGGCTTCAGATTTTAGCCCAACTGAGACTCCCTTTAAGAAAGCAAAGCCTAAGAAATCTAAGAAATCTAAAGAACATCAGGACCCTGAAGATGTGACGATGCCTTCTGGAGAATGCCAGATCAAGGGTGACCATAGCCACTCCAATCCGCATCAGACTGAGATCCTGTCGACATCAGTTACAGAAGATAAAAGTGTTGAGGGGTCTGAACCAGTTGCGAAACAGTCTAAGAAAGCTAAGAAAAGCTCTCTGGAACCAAACGGGGCTGAAAAGCCCTCTAAGAAAATAGAAACCCAAGCAGCTACCAGCATCTTAGAACCTCTCAGTTCAGAGACACCATCTAAAAAGTCTAAAACAAAGAAAGCTCCAGAAACCAGTCAGCTTGATTCTCCATCTAAAAAGAATGTTGTAGATGTTGTGGAAGGTGAGGCCACGAAAAGCAGTTCTTCAAAATCAGATCATAACAACCTTCCAAAAAAAAGTAAGAGAAAGAGAACTGAGAGCTCTGGAGAAAACGTAGCTTCTTCAGAAACTGAACATCCATCTAAATCATCTGAATGTGACCATTCAGGATTGGACAATAGCTTCATACTTGCCGGAAACAGTATTGAAGAAAGCGTTTTAGCAGTGGAGGAGGAAGGAAATCCAGAGCCGAAGAAGAAGAAGAAAAAGAAAAAAGATAAAGAGAAGAGCAATGAGAGTGATGAAATTGTTGAAGAGGTTCCACCACCACCAGCAGCAGCAGAGGAGATTGCAGATTCTCTACCAAGCAGTCAGAAGAAAAAAAGTAAGACTTATGTTCTAGTTATTTAATTTAAAATGTTGTTGCTAATGTCTTGATAATAAAATAAATTTCCTTTATTAAATACTGTTCTGTATTTGATTCATGATGCAGAGAAGAAAAAACAGAAACATGGAGATGAGGAAATGCCATCCGTGTCCACTCCTGCTCCTGAAGTCGACTCTCCAAAAAAGGTAAGTCATGCACGAGTGAACACGTGTTGAGTCTGAGAACCAGTGTGAATCTTCTAGCATTTATTCCAGACTGTGTGTGTGCCTGCGTGTGTGCCTGCGTGTGTGCCTGCGTGTGTGCCTGCGTGTGTGCCTGTGTGTGTGCCTGTGTGTGTGCCTGTGTGTGTGCCTGCGTGTGTGCCTGCGTGTGTGCCTGGTTCACATGACATAACTCTACCAGTTGAAGTAGGAGTTTCTCTGAAGGTTATCAGGTGGTGAGTAGTGATAGCCGCAAGACATAATATACCATACAAATTTCATTTTGAAACTACAACCTCTCAAGTGTTGTTTAAATGTGTGTGGCGCTGCAGTTTGTGTTCCTCCGGGTGAAATATTTAGCATGAGACACTGAGTTTTGTGAAAAACCAGAAAGGTTTTAGTGTAAACTTAATCAGCGTTAAAAAACAAGACGGGAGAAACTCGGGAGTTGCATTTTCTGTCACTGAATTACAATTGCCTTTTTAAACTATACATATAGGATACTAGTTGGGCTGCTACACTACCAGTCAAAAGTTTGGACACACCTTCTATTTCAATGTTTTTTTCTTTATTTTTATGACTTAAAAGACACTTCATGTGTTAAAGTAATGATGGACTGTTGTTTCTCT
>JAQQZX010100283.1:0-11037 GCA_030068355.1 Notoglanidium maculatum | reverse complement strand
TATATATTTAAATGCATTACAAATTCTTGCTCCACTGATCATGAAGTGTGGAGGCAAATGAAGTATGCAGACAGAGATAAACAGTTGGTCCTTCCTGGTATTTCATTCTTTCATTCCTCTCTATCCACTTACTTCTCTATGCCCTGTATGAACTGATATCTTTATTCTATCATTACATTTAGGTCTTTAACTAGACAATGGTTAATTAAAATCTTTGCATAACAGAGGGATAAGTTAACCTCAGTGTTCATGTTCTGACTAGAGGTGGCCCAATATGACTTTTCTTTTTCAATACTGCTAATTGAGTATCAGTTAGTTGTCTTTAAAGACACATGGCTAAAAACATTTGCAGTTAAACTCTTTCACACAGAAAACTGCAGACATTGCAAATATAAAAAAAATATTAAAAAAATATATAATCAACAGTCGTTGTTCATTTTCCCTCTGATATCAGATCCACCATTTTTTGTTGCTATAATCCCTGGGTTTCAGTGTTATCATGTGTTAACTTATATAACTTTTACATACACACACAGCTCAAAAACATTAAGGGCACAATTAAATCAGATCTTGATGTATGAACATTTAAGTTATAAGTTAAGAACCTTTATTGATGACATTATGTAATTAATTGAGAACAAAATTACATAAGAATGGTCAATGGAAACCGAAATCATTAGCCCTCTGAAACGCCATGGCATTTTCAGACTCTTTCATATCTGTCACATGTGCCCAGTGCGAACTTATTTGTGAAGAAAACGGCACACCAATGGGGAACCTGCCAATTCTGGTGTTCTCTGGCGAATGCCTATCGGGCTGCACAGTGCTGTACTATGAGCACAGGTCCCACTAGAGGACATTGGGCCCTCATGCCACCTCATGGGATCTGTTTCTGACACTTTGGTCAGAAACATCACACAAGTGGCCTGCTGGAGGTCATTTTGCAGAGCTCTGGCAGTACTCCTCATGTTCCTCTCAGCAAAAACAACCTGATACTTGTCCTGCTGCTGGGTTGTTGCCCTTCTACGGCCCTGTATAGCTCTCCTTGTGTAAAGGCCTGTCTCCTGGTGTCTCTTTCATGCTCTTGAGACTGTGCTGGGGGACACAGAAAACATTCTTGTGATGGCACGTATGGATGTGCCATCCTGGAACATACTTGTGCAACCTGAGCTGCACATACCGTCTCATGCTACGAGTAGTGACAAGGACTAAAAGTCAGGAAGAATGAGGAGAGAGAAATGGTTTGTGGTCACCATCTGCAAAACCATTCCTTTTTTGGGGATTGCCTTGCTGTTGCCCATCCTTTCCACCTGCTTTCATTTGCACCTAAGCAGGTGCTCACTTATGGTTCCTAACTGGACATATTTATATCCCAGAAGTTTAATTGACTAGGTGTTGTATTGTGTTGATTTAGTGTTCCCTTAATTTTTTTGAGCAGTCTACATTACAATGGATTATCGAGCCAGTGAACTGAATGCAATCAGTATTCTCTTTTTTTAGAGTTTTTTAGTGGCAATGTTATAAACATTTTAGGCAACATTAATTTTATTTATTGAAATCATGTATTTTACCCTTGTGTTCATGTTTCTCTTGCTGACTTATGTTAAAGGGGTCTGTGGTAGCTCAGTGGTTAAGACGTTGGACTAGTGATTGGAAGTTCAAATCCCAGCACCACCAAGCTGCCACTGCTGGGCCCTTGAGCAAGGCCCTTAACCTTCACTGCTCACTTGTATAAAAATAAGATGTATGTAAGTCGCTCTGGATAAGGGCGTCTGCCAAATAATATAAATGTAAATGTAAAGAGGGCACTGCCTTTGCAGATAAAAATCAGCTGACCATTGAATGGTACAAATCATTCATTTATTCATCTTCAGTATTTGCGTTATACTGGTTGGGGTCCTGTTGGATACAGAGCCTATCCCGGGAACACTGGCTGTAAGGTGGGAATACTCCCTGGTTAGGACAACAGTCTTTCACAAGGCCCAATGATTGCACACTTATTCACACACTCATTCACACCTAGGAGCAATTTACAATAGCCAGTCTGGCTGCTATGAAAAAGACCCATTAGTGATATGAAACCATGTGATGTCAAAATGGCTGCTGTGAAAAGTGCACATTCCAATGTGACTAATAAATGCCAATGCTCTGCACTACATCAGTCAGAGTGGAGTGAGGTGTGCAAATCGTTCAGGTGTAGTCAATCAATAGCAGATGCTTCCGATTACCTGGTGGAGATAAAAGCATTGTCTTTGCTGTAGCAGTATACAGTTTCACAATGTCTTCGGTAGAGAAGTTGTTTAGACTCAATCACAAATCTTGTTTTGACCCTTTCAAATGTCATCCCAATAAGATAACCTGTGCTTTAAGACATGTGGCTGAGAAAGCAATACAGGATCATCTAAGTCTGAATTTCAGGTCAGGTCAGAGCATCTGCAGAAATTGCTGTGTAAGAATATCAAAACAAACACCCAATAACAAACAGATCTGTCAGTCTGACTCTTCCAGTAGTGACTTAGCAGGCCGTCCCAATCCCGAACCTATGGCTGGTCCCTCAATATCTGAAGATGAAGGTACATTTGCCAATGTTGAATTGGCACTTCTAAACCAGTCTTTGTCATTGACTGGTGAATCTCCAGTAAAAAGAGAGTGGGTCAGAACTCATATGTGGAACTCAGAGCACAGAGGATTGACAGTAACATCAGGAAGAAGTTAGAAGTTGCCACTGGACAACCTTTGAATTCCTATAAAGATGACGGAAAGGAAACGACAGACCAGCTAAAAGAAAAGTTCAAGTCTTCAACCTCAAAAAGTGAAAAGGTGCAAGTCTTAACCATGTTACCAAAAGGTTGGGGTGTGAGGGAAAATTGAGGAGGAATTTGGTGCTTCCTACTACATGGCATGGAAATCCATGATGTTGGTGAAAGAACATTTGATTTTGTAAATGCCTAATCCAATGTCTGGAAAAACACTTTCCAGAAGTATAGAGGACATGGTAAAGAACATCTACTTGTCAGATTCAGCCAGTTGGGAGATGCCTGGAACGAAAGATTATGTGCCAGTGAAAGTTGACTGTGAGAAGAAGCTGATTCATAACAGACTTGTGCTTTGCAATCTTTGTGAGGATTTCAAACACTTCAAAGAGAAGCATCCGCATCTCAAAATCAGATTCTCAAAATTTGCTGAACTGCGACCTAGACAGTGTGTTCTTGCTGGATCCATCGGCACACATTGTGAATGTGTGTGTACAATACATCAGAACATGAAACTTATGTTTGGACATCATTTCAAATGGTTCAATTTCAAATACAGTGGAACCCTCCAAGCGTCATATGTGTCCTCCAGGATTGCTCAGCGTGTCCAGGAACTACTAACCTCCTTAGCAAACTAGAGGACTGATAGCTGATAGATTCTTTGAGTCACTCCTGGGTAGACTTCCAAAAGTTCTAATCTTCTTTGTAGCAATAAAAAAAGTTCCAACTACCAATTATTTAAACTACTGCAGTTTATTTTCACAGAGATTCACTGGCCACTCATGCAATTCATACAATTATCCAGTTAGCCAATCGTCTGGTCTTGGTCATGACTTGGTCTCAATTTAGGTGGTCTTGACTACAACACTGCCAGACAGGCTACTTTGTGTATTTCAGAAACTGCTGATCTGATGGGATTTTCGTACACACTAGTCACAAAAACTGGTGCAAAAGAAGACATCCAGTGAGCAGCAGTACTCTGGGTGAAATGCCTTGTTTGTGAAAGAGGTCACAGGAGAATGGACAGACAGGTTTGAGCTAACAGCAAGTGTAGAGTAACTCAAATAATCACTCTTTACAACCATGGCGAGCAGAAAAGCATATCAGAATGCAAAACCTGATAAACTTTGAGGCAGAAAGGCTACAACAGCTCATCAGGTTCCACTCCGATCAGCCACAAACAGGGATCTGAGGCTACAGTAGGCACAGGCTTGCTAAAATCTGGGAAGGTTTTAGGTCCCATCCAAATCCATCTGTAATTTCAATTTACCGTGCATCAGTCTGCAATGATTACGTTTAAAACCCATGATAATAAAAACTTGAATTTTTTTTTTTTAAATGTCAGACAATGGACACTTCTGGGGATTTTAGGTACAAGTTATATGAATTCCATGCACAGGTATAGCCTCCATAATGTACATGTTATGGGCATGTAACCTTTTGAGCAGGTAATACTGAAGTTCAAACTCGCATGGGTATAATAAATGTCAAACCAACTTTATTTAATTTTTGCTTTCTATTGCCTTGTTATGCTTTTATTCTGCTTTTACCTAATACTTAATACAAATTTCTCACTCCATTATTCCAGCTCAGAGTTTTGGAAAAGCAACTGAGTTACACTGGTTTTTTTTTTTTTTTTTTTTTTAAATTGCTTCAGTTCACATTGCCTTTGCATCTTTTGTACACTTTCATTTTTATTCTCCTCCAATGCTGGTCTTCCAATTTAACACCCAGCTCTTCATGCTCACTCAGGAAGAGAGTGAGAGCAAGAGAGAGGAGGAGAACGTAGCCAGCATTTTAATAAATGACTGAACAAATTAAATTTGAATTCATGGAGCAGCTTTCATCTTTGGCATGGATTTTTTTTTATGGTGCGAAAAAAGAACCCTATAATAATGTCATACAAACTGGAAAACAGGTCCCCTTTGAGGTAATCTGTTACTTCAGCGGAAATATATAAGCACCAGGTTATAAGGTGACTGTTTGTTATTCCAACCAATTTATTTTGCTATAATGAAGCGAGGATGAAAAAAGCACATACATTAGCATACGTACAGCATCTACTTTGTTATCAAGATAAACAATACCGGCTGAGAAAAGATGAATAAAAACAGTAGAGACTGCAGGAACTCAATCAAGTCAAACATGAAAAATGGACTAAGAATAATAAGGAAGAACTGGTGAAGATGGGACACAAATAGAAAGTTCATAAGGAGGATTAGTATAGTATAAAACTAAGAAAACTCTTATTGTCAACAAGTTGCTTTTAGATTTCAGGCTTCCTCTTGTTAATGAAGCTCGACCCAGGGGCCCTTGTACGTTCTCTTATTCTAAATTCAAGCATTGTCTCTTGGTGGAAGTTTAGTAAAATACGATATTAGACAAAGACAAAATAAAAATGTACACTAAAAAGTGTAATGCAATCTGATTCTGATTAGAAATATACTTCTTTCCTATTCTGATTATAATTTCTTATTTTCGTATAATCCCGATGACAGTACATGTACACCATTACTACTTAGAATGCTTAAGGATTTTAGAGATGAGGAAATATGAAAGCTTTAATGAAGACTTATAATGCATGTAGCTGTATGATATTAGTCAGCAACAGATTTGCACACTTTCACTGATGCGTGTTTGACAGATAAAACAAGCCTAGAGAGGCTCAGGCAAAATAGATTAAACACTATTGATGCAGTGAGAAAGCAATGACATTGTTTAATACATTATGAATGTGTGGAAACTAAAATAAATTATGTAAATGGGTAAAATAGGATACCAAATGAATACTTAAGGTTTGCACTTGTTTCCACAAAACAAGCCCAAGATATAGGAGGGTGCGATAACCTAGAGCTGGATGCTCAGGCCCTACATGGACATCCCACTCTCAAATTAAATAAGGTCCTGTGATCTCTAGATCCCCAATTCCTTATTCTGAGCCTGTGTAAGTTTGGTAAGAAGGGTCTGGGGTACTTTGCCAATTGCCACCCATTAGCTCGCTCTCTGCTATCACATGACTGCAAGCCAACTGACGGTTAGGGCCAGCACATGCTTCCTGTGAGACACGCAAAGCTAGCCTCCTCATCTTTTCAAACTGCTGCTCAGGCTGCATCACAAAGCAGCTGATCACACAGGGCTATCTGCCCTCTTCCACATACATAAGCTCAATGACACCCAGGATTGGTTAGTGTTACTCTGATTTACAGGGCAGAGAGCTATCCTAAGGATAGGATGAGCATTTTCCCAGAGTCCTCCCACAATTTTGTTGCTCTTGGAACATGTTGGAACAACTTACAACATGTTCCATCTACTGTGGTGAGTACTGCGAGATCCTCATTGAACTGTTATGTATCCAAATATTATATTCGCATGGCTTCAGTTACATACATCATTTACTTTTAAAATAATTCCTGTTCTTATGTCATTTAAATAGTAACCTGCTTGCTCCAAAAACAGCAATGTTTTTCTATTACATTATAAATAATTCAGGCCATACTCCAAATGTACCACATACTCCACCCTGCTGCCCTGTTGCTCACAATTGCATCTATATGTCAAATCCAGGCTGAGCAGACAGAAAGGTCTGTGATCATCCTGCAATTATAGTTTGTGTGTCCCCTTATGGTAGTAGTACAATTTTCTATATTGCCTAAAAGGAATGAAGAGGGGTATTAATTTAAAACAGTTATTCAGAATGGAAAGTAGCTTAGATGGCTGATCTTAAGCCTTCTTTCTTTGTTTGTTTTGTTAGACAAGGCAATTAGAAAAACAAAACGGTGCAAAAGTAAAAAAAAAATCAAAATGGAGTCCTATTAGTGGACACATTCACATGTGTTCGTGTAAAGTGGCTGGCTCATTGATCGGAGGATGCACTGCAATCAGTGTGTCGATGAGAACCTTGCTGAGGAGAAATCTAAAGATGGCAGGCTATTAGGTAAAAGCCTGGAAGGGATATTAGAGGAGCAAAAAGGTGTAAAGTATTCAATAGAGGATTTTTGTTAGCCTTCAGTACTTGATAACCTTGTGTTGTTTTGTTCTCAAAAAAGACTTTTCTTTTGAAAATAAAATTAAAAAAAAGGATAAATGTGACCGTATGATTTGAAGGGAAAGAGAGAAGAATTACAACAGCATACAAATGCTCCTCCTTTTGAATTGGATTGCGCTATGCTAAACACTGGATGCTTGCTTGTCAATCAGCCTGTGCATACAGAATTTAGCCTTTGTGTTTGCCTTTGCAAAGTCTTGTTTATTGCACAGTGAGAACCATTAAGCCCTGTCTATGTTTATGAACAAAGCTGGATTTGACCATGTTACTGTCTGACTCTTGCAGCTTTGAAAAAATATGCTCTTTGTGCATTCATCCTAGTTTGTATTGGATGCAGAAAGATTATCTTGAAAATACTGAACAGCTCAGTCTTTTAGATATTTAAGAATACGACACGTACATGTTGATTGGGAGGGTAATATATATTGCACGTTGATTGCGAGGGTAAAAATATTCTTGCCTGGAAGAATCTTACAGTTTCAGACAAAGTGAAAAGTCCCCTAAAGTGGACCATACCATTTCTTAACCTTGATCGTAAAGAGGCTCTCGTCCTCATTAAAATCAATGTTCCTATCTATGCTGTGTCGGGCAAGCTAATAGAGCCACCTATAGAATAATGTGAGTATCTCTATAGTTTGTTTAGTACACTTTCTCATGTTCAGAGTGTCTAGATTACATTGGCTGCGCCCCATTTCCCTTATTTTTGCACGCTCCCTCTTTCGCTCCCATACGCCATGGAAGTTCTCCAAAATCCAGGGTGTGCTTGAAGTCTACTTGGGAGCAGACTATGCCGAAGAGAAATTCACTCTTGGTGACACCAATTCATGACGAAAACACTAGTTGGAAGGAGAATTAGCAGAAACATAGGTGTCATTTTGCACAGAGTGCAGGTACATGTTTCCAAGATGTCAAAGTAAACGTTTAACTGTAAGATAATTACATGATATTTATTTTTTCATAATTGTGCTAGAATCGACCGTCTGCCACATTTTTTGCTGAATGTTTGTCCTAAGATGCAAGGAAGGAAAAATTAATCTGATGTGTCATTTAGTTCCTAAAACTTGCTTACACTTCCCCTCACCTTAATAACAGCTCCAATCCTTTCAGTCTTCTCTTGCTGTAAATTTTAGCCCATTCTTGCACTATATGCATGCACAATTCAGATAGAGGTTATGAGTGCCTATTTTGGGTTTCTCCTGCTGTTCAAAATAATCCCTCAAGTTTTCCATTGGATTGAGTTATGGTGATATTATAGGCCAGTCACTGTGTCCCAGAGTTCCATCATGCTTGTCAAGTGATACACATATTTGGTCATATCCATCCTGGAATGTAGGAGTGATCTTGTGGTTGGACAGGAAGCATAAAATGCAACCCTAGTATCTGGACAATGCTTGATGATCTTATTGTTATATCAGTTATATTTGTTCAGGCATACAACCTTTTCACATTGTACTACTTGTGTTGCTGGTGGATCTGATTTTTTTTTGTCTACCTTATACCTTATGTAATGGGTGTGTTAAGAGTGAGCAGTCTAATGTGAATGCCAACAATGAAACTGTCTTTTTATCATTAAAAGCCAGGGTATACTTAGCCCCAGTAGTCCATTTACATTTACGTCATTTGGCAGACGCCCTTATCCAGAGCGACTTACATATATCTCATTCATACAATTGAGGGTTAAGGGCCTTGCTCAAGGGCCCATCAGCGATAGCTTGGTAGTGCTGGTATTTGAACTCACAACCTTCCAATCACAAGTCCAACATCTTAAATACTGAGCTAACACTGCCACTAACATTTTTGCCAGATTTCACTGCTCTTGGTCAATATAAGTTTCTGTAGTCAGAACTGAAATAACTAGATTTTGGAGATATAGATACAATAAACTCAGCAAAAGTGGACCAATTAGACATTAAACTACATGCACTTTTCATTTGGATAGAATTCTGAATCCATCTCTGTGATATACTAAAGTCTTTTCGCCCAACTTCACAGAATTGTTGTTTGACTCCAAAGAAGCACAAACCCAGTCATATTGTTTCTGCTTGTCCTGCATATACTCAGTCTCTTAGGAGATACATAAAGCAACAGAGTGAATGAAATAGATTAGAATGGAGGCAGAGAGAAAAACAGAGGGGAAAAAACAGAAGAAAAAGTGTAAATACACACAGACACACAGAGGGAAACATTTAAACAGAAAGCAACAGAGACAGGTGTACAAATATTTATATTTTATAATATTATAATTAAATAATATGGGTAAATCATACAGAAGAATAATTTGCTCAGATTCATGTACCTATTCAAATAGTGTATGTTGATGCCTCTATGCAGTTTGATTACAGAATATTAAATATTATTTTATATGGTACAATTATTTGCACACAAACTGTATGCACCAGTATAGATAATGAGGACATTTTAAAAAATAGGCTACAGGATTGTAAGGCAGGTCAGTCTACATCTTAAAGAAGAAACAGATCAGGGATGGTATTTCAACATTGAAGGCTGAAAGTAATTGTTCACTTGATTATCTAAATCGAAAGAAATGTTTTTGCCAAATAATTGAAAATTCCAACAAATGATTCATATCTCAATGGTATGTCATTTGGAAGTGCAAATTTGTAAGCAGATGCCAGAAATCATGATAATGGATTGCACACCTTTCATAACATAATTTTTTTTATTATTATATTCCACCCATTAATGTTTGTATGTGTTTAAACATGCACCATATTTCTTTACTATTCCTCCTAAGTCTTTGTGCGCTAAAGTAAACTGAAGCATTTGCCATCAAACCCTCTTTCTCCCAGCGAATTTAATGAACCCATTAGGAAAATGAGTGAGCAAGAACAAGCATTAATTAAGCTTTTGCTGCCGTTTGCACAAAAAGCCAATAAGGCTAGTAATGATTAACCTTTCAAAGATTGCTTTCATCCTGCATAGTAAATAATCTTTCAAAGAGCAATTGGTCAAGACAATAAGATATTACCTAATTTGAATGAAAGAGGGCAAAGGGATGTTTAATATTATGATCATAATGACCTGTGACCTGTTCTTCTTAATGGCAGTAAGGTGCAGTGATGAGGTTGATCGACTGTGCAATATTTCAGTCTTTTAAAATTTCCGCAAATAACAAAAAAATCATTGACAAAAATTTCACATGGTTTTCACATCTGCTGCTGCTTTTTGAGAGTGTAGGAGTTGTTTGACAGTGTAAGACATGACAATGATTTTTGTATTTCCTAAAAAAAAACCTCCTTATTGAAAGGGTCTATGGATTTTACAATAAATACACCTACTTATTTAGTGTGTTATTTTATATAAGTCAATGTAAAAAACAAAACCAAACTCAAACCTTAATTTCGTCATGAGATGTTGACTGGGCATGTATATTAAATGACATATGCTAGAAAATACAGCTTGGCTACAACAAGTTTAAAAACAGCAGTACTCCTGTTTTATTTTTGATTAGGACAGCTGTGCTAAAGGGTCTCTACATTTATTTCTAGGACAGAAAAGTGTGGATGCGTAAATCAAATGTGAACTCAACAAAAATATTTTTGCCTCCTCTTCACATAAAACTTGATGGTTTTTTTTTTAAATGAAAAAGCAATAAACAAGAAAAGTAAAGAATTTCAGTACTTTATTCAGATGTTTTCCAACTGAAGGCAAGATAAAGGATTATGATTATTTTTTTGTCCAGAAACAGATCATCAATGACAGGCAGTTTGAAGATTTGAAAATTGCATGGAAGGCATTCAAGAATGTTTTTTGAAAATGTTCTTGGGAACTATAGCACACTAAACTACATCCAGCTGGTTGACCAAATGCTTTAAGTATTACAAAACCATTGGTCGCAATGTCATTCAAGGCTCATGTACTTCATTGGTTTTAGGCTTATTCTGTGGTAATTTTGGTGCAATGAGTCGTGAGCAGGGTGAAAGGACGCAAGACATTATAATCTTGTCAGATTATTGCTGTACAGAAGAAGAATAAGACACTAAAGATGAATCAGAAATAAATTTTAGCTCAGTGAAACTAGTTTATTGTTTTATCACTATCAAGTGATTGACACATTCATCAACAACAACAACAATAATAATAATAATAATAATAAGAAGAAGAAGAATAGTAGTAAGGCAGTGGTGTGGTGGTTAGCACTGTCACCTCACAGCAAGAAGGTCCTGGGTTCGATCACCCAGGGTGCCTTTCTGTGTGGAGTTTGCATGTTCTCCCCGT
>JAQQZX010100272.1:0-11038 GCA_030068355.1 Notoglanidium maculatum | reverse complement strand
TTGTCCGTGTGGGGCAGGAGGGAGAACTGGGGGTGAATTAACTGGAACCTTTTAAAGTAATTTTCCCGAATCTGGGTTTATTTGCCACATTGTGTTGGGGAGTGCAGCTCTGTCTCCACGGCGTTGCTGTTACACTGTGTACATAGCTCTCTCTCTCTCTCTTCCTGTCTGTCTCTTTCCCTTTCTCTCTGTCTCTCCTTCTGTCTGTCTCTCGCCCTCTCTCTCTGTCTCTCTTTCTGTCTGTCTCTCGCCCTCTCTCTCTCTGTCTCTGTTCTGTCTGTCTCTCTCCCTCTCTCTCTCTGTCTCTCTTCCTGTCTGTCTCCCTCTTTCTCTCTCTCCTTCTCTCTCTCTGTCTCTCTTCCTGTCTGTCTCTCTCCCTCTCTCTCTCATACAATTTCCTGTGAATGAGCTGTTACCATACACACAATAATGTATTAGAACGAGTACATTAAATATAAACCTATCGTTTTATTACAACCTGAATTAACTGTACTGTGATATGAAAATATTGCACACCTTCCGACCAATCAGATTTGAGCATTCAGCCGTGCTGATATTTATTTTTATTATCAATCATCTATTCCTTTTTTTCCCCAGTAAGCATTTCAACTTTCTAACATATTAAAACAAGTCTTACAGATCTGGAGTGCCATTACAGGAATGTGTTTTTGTTAGATTGCATCACTGCTGAGTAATCACACTGAAATTTACCCCCCCCCCCCCCACACACACACACACACACACAGGGTGTGGGTAGTGTGAGATTGTTGGCAGTCTGACAACATGTGGGAGAAAGTAGCTCGGGTTCCGCACCTGCACAGACAGTAAATCATGCAGGAAGTAGCAAGTGGGTGTGTGCTGGTGTAAGGAGAGGAAGGTGTGTATTTCTGTCCTATCAGATTTCATGATAAACTGGTGTTAGCAATTTTGTCTTTACACGTGCAGTTAACAAGCAGGAACTGATGAAATTTTTGAGATTATATTTATTAAAGCAATTTCCGAGGAGTGGTGGTTTAATCATAGACTTAAACGATTTAAACAGAAGTCATTTCATACTGTATACAAAATGTGTTAAGTTCCTTTGAGTCACAGCTCTGCTCTGATGACATTTTCATGGTGATAACCTTGTCAGATCCAGAGAACTCAATGAGACCAAATATTATACTTGCTCGTTTATTTATTGAGGAAAATGATCCAATATTACATATCAGTGAGTGTCTAAAGTACGTGAACGTTGCACGTAACTGCAGCTAAACGTCGCGGCAACTGTTGATCAGTCCTGCACATCGGCCTGGAGGAGTTTTAGTCCATTCCTCCGTACAGAACAGCTTCAATTCAGGGAGGCTGGTGGGTTTCCTCGCATGAACCGCTTACACAACGTTTCTATTGGATGAAGGTCAGGAAGTTGATGTGGCCGTTCCAAAACATTACTGACATGTGTGCTTAGGGTTGTTGTCTTGCTGCATGATCCACTTTCTCTTGAAATTCAGTTCACTTCCAGAAATCATGACACTGTCCTTCAGAATTCACACTTTCATCCATGATGGCAAGCTGTCCTGTCCCAGATGCAGCAAAACAGGTCCAATCCATGTTTCACAGATGGGATACGGTTCTGATGCTGGAATGCAGTGTTCCTTTCCCCAAACATAACACTTGTCATTTAAACCAAACAAACTATTACAGATTATTACATTCCTTGTTCTTGGAGTGATCTTTGTTGGTTTCCACTCCTGCAAAGGGTAACAATGATCTTGAATTACTGACTGACCATCTATCTATGCGTCTGACTGTGGATTGGTGGAGTCCAAACCCTTTAGAGATGTTCTGTGACCTTTTCCAGCCTGATGAGCACCACTTTATATGTACCAAAAGCCAAGAGGATCCAAGAAGATCAAAGCCATTAATCACTCTTCATTCTGTGGGATTAGATTTCCAGGTGTACCTGTGTCACTGACGGACATGCGTAGGCAGTCTGATAAAGCGTTCTCGGTAGAAGTCAGAAATCGTCTGCTAGAGAGAGAGGGGGAAAACATTTGAATCTGTATTTTAAAAAGGCTGTCTGGTCAAACACCATGACTAACCATGTGCCAAATGCCAAGGCTTTCATGCTAATAATTCATTATAGAATGTCTTACTCTATTTATCTCCAACAAGAAAAACAAGGGAGTAAACAGACACTGGGATTTCCTTGTGCTTCCTGTTGATTTCCCATGGTGCAGTATCAGGTCCTCTGTGAATTGTTTACCGCCTACATTTTGGCACAAACAAAATCTAGAAAGCGCATTAGGGTAGATGGAGAAAACTCTCCAGAACACGAGGTCTTTCAAAGCATCTGGGAACGATTTCGGTCAAATCTTATTATAATCGGCGCCATAGGTTTATGAGTCATACTATGAATAACTTATTGCTTTGTATTTTTGACACATGGCTGACGGAATGAACGACCCGCTCTCCAGTTATCAGCAGCGTGTGAATAAAAAGGAGTTAGATTTACCCCGGTGTATTATTTCATGTGACATGGTGTGGTGTTCTCTGTCACTGAAGTATGTTTAGACAGTGTATCTCATCTCTACTGCGACGCAGCAATAACACAATGTTAATAAAGGTGAAGCTCGTATAAATAGAGCTCAAGTAATTTATATTAAAGTAAGCACCGAGACGCAAACGTAATTGCTAGCTTGTGTCAGAAAAGGGACAAGTGCGGTATCTTTATTAGTAATAAAAATCAAGTAAACAAAGGGAGAATTATAAACGGGAGCGAGAAAACCTCGGATCGAAACGTGCAAAATTATTACATCGGAGACGACAGACTACAAACGTTCACAACTTAACACAAACAAATAGCAACTTTAATAGTGTTACTAAGCAACGAAACACAGAACAGGTGCAAAGTAACCAGTGACGCGTGTAATTTGCCGGGGGTAACGGGAAGTGTAGTTTTGTATACAGCTAGAATAATCTAGGGTTAGGGTTAGGGTTAGTTATAAGTTATAAAACTTATCTTTTTCAAAACCTAACTAGCCCCAGTGTAAATGATGTTTTCAATAATCATCACACAGGTATTAGATATGTAATGAATACAATATGACCTGGTGGGTCGTTTTCCAACAATAACATGTCTCGAGATGTTTTATTGCTCTTAAGCAACACACGTTTGCTAACTATTATCATTTTTAATTCATTAAAGAAGGATCCTGAAAGCCAGTCAGCAGTCATGTGACACAAATTCTGGCCATTTTGGTTGAGTGCAAGTGCTCATGGGAAATGGAGTTCACCAAAAACACGCTGCACAGGAATCAAGGGGCAGATCCATGACGCTTGGGCAGATGAATCCAAAAGACAAAGATCAAGGTCGTGAAACAGGGTCAGGTGAGGAATAAACACATAATAAAAGACAATTCCAGAAATGCGAAACCCAGAATACACAAAAACCATGAAACAAACTCAACTAAAGTGGAGACTAAAGTGTGCGTGTGATTGTGAACAGGTACAGGAATTCACGCATACTTAAAGCGCGATAACACTGCCAGGAAGTCCTGTGGAGAGCGGAGAACAGGCAGGCGCAGATGCCACAGTCCATCTCTACGTTAGGAAGACAAAAAAAAACACAAAATAGTGTTTCATGTTACCGAGAAACCCCACAAGGTGTCAAGAGCTCAGTCCTAAAGATGGCAGAAAACCTTTGGCACCGTTGAATCCTTCCAAAAATGTCTCCTTAATCGTATATAACATTTTTTAAATGTATTTATGTGGAATCATAATAACTAAACAACTAAACTTACTAAAGAAACAATCTGACCAATTAGAATGGAATAAATTATTTTTAACTTCGTCATAAACAGACCCCGGTTTGAAGCTAGCGCCAGAGCTACTGTTTGTCCATTTTCTGTGGACAGAAAGTTAAATTTTACCTAGAAGCCTTGGCTGATGTTCACTAATCGGGTTCATGTTTTCTCACTCGCTCAAAGTTCAGCCAAACTCAGCACTCACTGACACCTTTTGCCTCAAAATGTAAGGAAAAGGTGATGAACATCGACACCACATTCCATTTCTTTTATGAAGTCTGACTGCCACATCTGATTTATGGACATTATTACTTAGGATTTGTGCCAATCATTAAGATCAACTAAATACTCAGGAACTCTGGGAAGGAAGCCTAGCCTGAGGCAGGAAACTCTGACGCCCTGGTTCTTTCTTTTCTTTATAATGGTTGTCACCATAAAAAAAAAAGATTGCTTTGAAAGCAATGTGGGTCTTTAATGCTTGCCTTCCACAACCACACAGTTCTCTTGTACAAAGCTCACTTTACAAGTAGTCAAGTCAAAACATGGTGTAAGTCTATTAACTACGAGTGTTTCCACAATGGTACTGAGGAAAACTGAGGAAAAATATTTATTTGTCACTATTTATTTTTCAGTCAAGCTGTAAAAGATGATTGTTTTCTAAATCATGACCTAAAGTCGAGCCCTGGGGAATACCAACTGGCCAACATCATTCCATCTGGCTCAGATGCTTTATTTATTTTTTTGGTGCATATTCCTTGCACTTCAGAAGCATGTTGTAATCTGATCAGCTGTCTGTAATTGTTTTGGATGCTGTTTTGAAGCAGCAATTTAAAGGCTGTGACACTAAAACCTTTTCGGAGCAAAATACAGATGTTTCGTCCTTAAAAGTTGTTTAAAAAACTTTCGTAAAACACTATGAGCTAAGTAATCCATGGATAATGGACAAGATAATCCATGGATATTGCCAGCTGTGGTTGCTCAGCTGTCACGGCAGCCAGGTTGGCTCCTTTCATGAAAGCACAGCTTCTGACTAAAAGCACCAGACTTTCTGGTGGGCCGAGACGTCTGACTTTGGGAAGAACTTTGTCGTCTGTACTTCTGTACCAATGATCTGAGTAATTCCTCCCCTGATTCTGACCCAGCATTGAACCAGGAATGACCTGATAACACACAGATTCATGAACGTCCATTACATTAAACCACAAAGGTCCTTTACAAAGTAGTCAGAACAAAAGCTAGACTAACAGCTTGTCTATAAATTATATAACACTCCTCCAATATATTCCTGTAATGTCTCTGTTTGCACATTCTTGCGCTGATGTGCCAAGTTAAACTCCTGTGTACTTTGTCTGTCTGCCTCTGGTTCTGTTTTGACACTTTTTGCCAAGTTAAAAAAATGATGAGTGTGAATTTATTTGCTATCAACACCTAATCATTTCTAAGCTGCAATTAATAGCTTATCTTTTATTTATACAGGAATATTAAGTTTGCTAGCGGACGTGATAGCGAGTATATCATGAGGCACCTGGGCTTTTTTTTTTTTTTTGTCCATCATGTCTACTATTTCATGTCGACTATATGACTGCTGTCACACACATTGTTCACGAATCGAAAAAAGGAACTCAGCTTCAGGCTCATATAGATTATTGAGAGATGATTTTAAATGATAGTCTTAAATAAACAGCGAGCCACTAAACAATTCAACTCGTGTGTTGTCAGGTCGTTCCTGGTACAATGCTGGGTCAGAATCAGAGGAGGAATTACTGAGATCATTGCTACAGAAATACAGACGACAAGGTTCCTCCCAATGCCAGACGTCTCGGCCCACCAGAAAGTCTCGTACTTTTAGTCAGAAGCTGTGCTTTCATGAAAGGAGCCAACCTGGCTGCCTCGACACATGAGCAACCTTGGCAGGCAGCTGGTCTATGAGAAGGAAATTCTGATTTAAACACTCATTTGGTTATTAATATTAGTCACTTGAAACATCCAGTCATTCCATGTTGGTCCCCCATACATTAATGAAGGGGTTGAACTTGAGGATAATCACCTCCTTCCGTACAAAAAAAAAAAGATTATGGAAAACATAACAGCTTTTGGTACTATTATAGGATGTGGAAATGAGAACCTACCTTCATTAGGAAGCCGAGTGTATGATGGGACAGCCAAAAAAAGCCAAACAGGAAAGCCAAACAGGATCCAGGCAGCAGAAAAGAGTCATAGAAACCATCCAGCACCACAATTAAGAACATCCTGAAAACAGGATATTGGAACATAAGGACCATGTGATAAAAGTGGCAAGAATGCAAACATTGTGTGAATATAGAAGGTATGACCTAAGCATCATGGGCATAAGTGAGGTAAGATGGACAGGTTTTGGGGAGTTAGGAAAAGCTACTGGAGAAACCATTCTCTACTCGGGAGCTGAAGTAGAACGCAATAGAGGAGAAAGAACAGTGCTTAACAAGGCAAGCCGAACAACTCTGTTAAAGTGGAACCCAGTAAGTGATTGATAGACTTATCAGTGCACGCTTCTTCTCCTGCTTTACCAAGCTGACAATAATACAAATTTACAGTCCAACAAATCATGCAGATGAAGCTGAGTAGGATGCCTTCTATGGACATCTACAGAAGGAGATATAGGCAGTAGGTGGTAATCTGAGATTCAAATGCAAAGATGGGAAAGGATCTAGGGCTCAGAAGGCTTTAGTACAGTGAACAAAAATGGAATGAGATTAGCGGAGTTGTGTGCATTGGTGGAACATTCGTCAGACATTTGAACATACACACGTATAAGCGGGAATCTTCAAACTGAAGAGATAAGAACCAGATGATTGCTATTAGCACTCCTTACTACGTGTTAGATCAACGCACGGAGCCGATACCAATATTGAGCAGCAGCATGTCTGTGCCAAACTTTGGCTAAAGTTGTGCAGAAACATGAGACAAAGAAAGAATTAGAGGAATGTTTATAAAATATAACGTTTAAAGATCCCCAGATATGCAAAGGTTTCCAGCTTGAACTAAGGAACCGTTTCCAACAATTACCTACACTGGAAAGTACCATAGATGAACAATGGGTGCAGATAAAAGGCATAAGAAGATAAGATAAACTCAGGACAAATAAAGGAAATAAAAAGAGAACAGTACAATATAAAAGATGATGTAAAGAGAAGAGCTGATAAAAGGAAATGGGGAGATGACGTCACAACGAAGCAGAAGATGCTGCGATCGGAAATCCTTTACGTAACCTATATCGGTGACCAGACGGCTAGTTAATAAAAGGAAGCGCAGAGAGTGCAGCGTTCAATCTAAAGAGGGTAAGCTGCTCATGAAAGACGATTAAGCGCTTACATTATGGAAAGAATGCTTTGAGGACGTGCTTAATGTCCCAGGAGAAAGTGCAGGCATTCCAAAAGGATGCAACATAGAAGAAATACAGGTAAATGATCCGATAGATACTTCCCAAATAACTTCTCACAAGGCGAGGAGAGCTATAAAGAAACCGAATAAACGAAAGAATCCTGGGATAGATAACATCAATCCCAATTACTGAAGGAAGGCATAACATGAGCCAACAGAATTCATGATGAACAGGAAATTCCAGGGGATTAGAAGAGGTCCTTCATTGTAACAACTATAAAGAAGGGTGGGCCAGCAGTCTGCATCAACTACAGAAGAGTTGAGTAATGGAAAAGGATGGTTTGAGGTCAGAACAGGAGTAAAACAGGGATGTGTCATGTCTGGATTTATCTTTATCATGGTAGTGGTTTGGGTCATGAGTAACACAAATGACAACAGAGGAATTCGCTGGAAGTTTACATCAATGCTGGAATATTTAGACTATGCAGATGATTAAGCTCTGATCTCCAGCAAACGGCTCATGACTGCATGAGGTTGTCGAATATACTGGTTTTACTGTCAATGCAACAACAACAAAGACTATGATGGTGAAATGTAGGAAAGATGATGCTGTCATCATAGGTGTGGAAGATGTGGAGTCCTTCATTTATCTGGGAGCTACCATGGATAAAACAGGAGGGACAGAAACAGACATAAAGAGAAGGCTGGCTCTAACTAGGACTGCTTCCTCGTCAAGTGTGGAAATCCTCTAAGTACAGTATTAAAGACCAAGTTGACAATCTTCAACACAAACGTTGCAGCAGTTTGTGGAGGACATCAGTGACCGATGATGAAAAGATTGATACGTTTCATTGTGAATGCCTTAGAAGAATCTTGAAGATACATTGACCTGAGAATGTCTCAAACCAAGATCTGTATGAGCGAACACAGTCCATATCTTGGTTTGTGACCATCAAAATATAAGGATGGAGGTGGATAGACCACGTTCTCCATCAAGGAGCAAACAATAACATCAGAGTGGCACTGGCATGGCCTCTTGAGGGAAACAGAAGGTGAGGGTTAGGGTTAGGGTAAGGGTTAGGGTTACCCTAACCCTAACCCTAGAGGAAGACCATGGACTACTTGGAGGTGAGGTATGGAAAAAGAACCTCAGCAGCGTGGTTGGGACACTTGTAGAGGTGCTGAGCTTGCATCCAGGGATAAGATAAGGGATAAGTGTCACGTCAGTGTGCACTCTTGGGACTTTTATTTCAATGAGCACCTGAACTACACTTCCCATCAGCCCCTGCTCCTCACAGTCTTCTGAGTATTGATTGGTTTCACCTGTTTTGAGTTTGTTTGTAATTACAGTCACACTGGTTAAGTTCTGTTCTGTTTGTTATTTGCGAAGCGTTAGCTTAATTTGCGGTTAATGCGTAGTCTTTGTTTCTGTGTTTGAACTCTGACCTCTCGTCTCTTGCCATTTTTAATGTTTGCCAAGTGGTTTTGACCTGTGCCTGTTTTGCTTCAGCCTCACATGTTTTGGACTCTGTCTGCCTGTTTAATTTGGACTCTGTCTGCCTGTTTAATTTTTCCCTGCAGTTACATCCTTTGCCTGCCTGATGACAGGATGGAGGAAAAAAATTGCTGAAAGGCCTCATGAACCTGTTCACAGAAAGGAGAAATATGTACTTTGATTTAGGAACAAAAACAAAAACAAAACAAGTTTAGTTAGGACACACCCTCCCATATTCAGCAATTGTCCAAGAAAACATATTAAGAATAAAGAACAATTCTTATTCTGCTTATTCCCATAGGCCTCCGTAATGCATTGTGTACATGTTGTGAAAAGGCTATGAGATTAAACTTAAATAACTTAAATTCCTATTTTAGATTAGTCCTGGTTATTAAGTGCCACAGTTACTGACAATAGGCAGTGGAGACTTTCTACCTGAATGCCTATTTCACATGGTCTTAATGAGTGTTTGAGATAATGAATGAATGAATATGCAGCTCAGAAAAAATGCATTTTGTAATCATGCAGTAGTAATTACCGTGTCCTTAATTATTAGTTTTTTAATAAATTATTAATCATCAATCGTGTTTGCTCCAGCAGGGCATTTAATGTCACTTCCAGGAAATGGTCTTGAGAAAATGTCCTGTTTATTGTCCCGGACAACGCTGACATGAGATTTTCGCTCTTGCAGATAGCGAAAATGAAATTAGCGGAACAAAGTCACACAACTGTAACGTAATGAGGCGGTGATGCAATTGACCCATGCAAGCAAGTGAGCATCATTGCGGTCAGCCACGTTCAACTACAAAGGAACTGAAAACTTGAGGATTCTTTTATTGGACTTTGGAGTTTGCTGTTTATCTTCAGGAACGAGATGCAGGCAGGTTTAGGAATCCTGAGAAAATGTGGATGGTTTTGCTTTTATCAGTGCAATGATTAAAATATAGAGGAATACAGAGGCTCACTTAAAGTATAGCAAAGGAATTAACATTTTAAATGGAAAAACAATTTTGAAAAATATGACATTCTTTCGAATTCTGAGTCAAATGTAACTCACTCATTGAGTCCAGTCAGTTGAGTGAATCTATCACTGACCTGAAATTAACCAAAAAAACACAAACTCAAGGGTCGATCCCATAAACCACTGCGACATTAGACTAGCATGAGAGTTTAACCGTGGACTGTCCTTCTCATCTCACATTGCGTAACTGGCATGCTCGTGCTGATTTCTCCTTTACGATATCAGAAGGATTTGTCCATTTCTTTCCACTCAGGGGTTTGTTCAGTCTCTTGCTATTTTAAGTCTGGACTACCGCAACGCGCTGGTGGATCCCTGCGGTGCACGACGCTCCCTTCAATCCTCTAGCACTGCTCGCCTGCCCCCACCATCTCTCAGGGTACGAGGAAGGCATGCATCAAGACTCTTCTCAGTACTAGTGGTGTGTACAGTTTTACCAAATCAGTTGCACTGACAGGGATGTTGCTACGGTTCTGTAGCATTTTCCCATCAAGTTCTGTTTAAAAAGGTCCCTGAGACCTTTTATTGAGCTCCTCCACCATGCTTGCTGTTTGTTGCATGAATCAGTGGTCCAACCAATGGTAACGTCTTTTGCACAGGAAAAGCATTTATATCTCAAACTTGATTTATTCTTATGTAATCTTTACATTTTTTATATAGTTTCCTTATTAATTAAATATCTTTAAGCACATTGCACATTCAGGCAAAGTCCATAGACATTATGTGTTCAATCTAAACTTGATAATCACACTGGATGAGTATCACATAACAAAAAACAGTTTATAACAAAAATTCTGGCTACTTGCGCTTGGCTTTGTATCAGGACGAGGCAGGCTCAGACTGGATGAAGTAAAACTACAGTTTACTGAAACAAATACTTGCCAAAACACAAAGACAGCAGGGAGGCTCGTAATCCACAAACAGGCGAGGTTCAGTGGATTGAATAACAGAGTGTCTGAGGCAAGGCAAAAACCAGGAGGACCAAACACAGTCAAAAGCAGGCAAATCAACCACGACAATAACAAGGCTCAGCAGGAGCAGTCACAGGTGTGGGCAAACTATTGCTTCGCAAAGGAAAGGTGGCTGAATGAGAATATGGCTGTAACCCATTACGCCCTGATTCTTCAAAATCCAGATGTTGAAGCGCTCACTCACTCACTCACTCACTCCCTCCCTCCCTCACTCAGTCCCTCACTCACTCACTCACTCAGTCCCTCACTCACTCCTTCACTCACTCCCTCCCACCCTCACTCACTCCCTCCCTCACTCACTCACTCCCTCCCTCACTCACTCACTCACTCCCTCACTCACTCACTCACTCACTCCCTCACTCACTCACTCACTCAGTCCCTCACTCACTCCTTCACTCACTCCCTCCCT
>JAQQZX010100151.1:0-11044 GCA_030068355.1 Notoglanidium maculatum | reverse complement strand
TGGGTGACCCGGGGATCGAACCCAGGACCTTCTTGCTGTGAGGCGACAGTGCTAACCACCACACCACTGTGCCGCCCAGTGTTAAACCATAATCAAAAATGTATAAAAAGTATAAAAATATAAAGTTACAAAGAAAAATCTTTGGACAAAACAGGATAAATAAATAATGTATTAATTATAAACTGCATTCTAAATATAACAATATGTAGAAAGATTGATCATGATAAAAATGTTAAAAAATAATCTCTGATCAAATAAGGTAATGATAAATAAAGTAAGTATTACCATGTGAGAGAGCTTTCCTCAATTACGGAGTGTAAATAATAAAAGCAGCCTCGCATCTTCTTTTTGTGTGAAAGTAATCCTGTGCTAGATTAGGTTAGATTAGATTAGATTAGATTTGTCCATAGTACAAGTACAATGAAATGCACTTTTACATCTAACCAGGAAGTACCAATAGCAGAATAATGTGCCGATGAGGCAATATTTTCAGATATCTTGCCATTATAAGTTCGTATCATTTGGGTTCGTATTAATTTTGCCAGTCTGACCTGTGGAAAGGTTCGAGTGTGTTTATAGCATTAGATGAGTCCTGTCCTGTGTTTGTTATTTGCGTACTGTACATCTGTAACTTTCTATTTTTTTTTCTTTTTTTAGGTATGCTCGTGAACAACATATCATAATGAACGAACTGGAGTTGAACTTCTTAGCATTGTACAGAGTACTACTTTCATCTCAGTACTTCAGCCATCCTTTCACCTCACCATTACTGTTTTCTTTATAACATCTCTCAACGATTTGATCTCTCAAAGTCAGCCTCACCGTGTATTGATCACGCTGTCACGGCCCCCAGTACCACTTTCTCCTTGTTGTGCAAGGAAAGCGAGTGAGAACAGTTGGAGATGTGGTGTAGAAAGGAAGCTCATCAGTCACCGTGACAGTCACATAATAATGTACATTAATAAGAGATGTACATGCCTTTAACGGTGGTGTGTCTCACTGGCCTCGGGTGACAGGTTCACACCGTGCGCTCATCATTTCACAATGTCATGCAACACACATCAAATCCATCTCTCTCTCTCTCGCTCTCTCTCTCTCTCTCTCTCCCTCTCTCTCTCTCGCTCTCTCGCTGCCTCATCTGTTTAGCCACGCTGTCTCCTTAAGGTCCAGATTTACCACTTATCATACAGACATGCATCACACATTGGCTTCTAATCACATGGAGTGTAACACAACAGGGGGTGTGATGAAGGGCAGTTCCAGCTACAACCCTGAAGCTGAGGTGGTGCTAGCAACCACAAACATGACTACTAGGTAGCTACTAGCGTACCTGATGAATTCACTCAATAATTCACTTTTATACTTTTTGTGAATGCAGCCTTTTCCATTAATTAAACATTTTATATCATTAAAAAAAAAAAATAAATAAAAAAAAAAATCTCTGGAACTGTAAATGATACTGTACAATGGCCTTCTTAGCACCAAAGTTTATATTGCTACTTTATTACTTTCTCACATTATAACTTAAATATTACAATTTAATCTCAAAGCATATTAATATTAATAATAATTTAAACATGAATAATAATCATAATAATAATAATATTCAGTCACATGGCAGCTCTTGCATTTACTTTTGACAAATATAATGAAATCTGCCACTTACTTGAGCACTATGCAGCCACTGCCTGATGGGGGCGCTGTCCAAAGCACTTGTATTTTGGTCCTCCTTCGAGGGGTGCTCTCGGTCACAGCAGGGGGGCAATTAGTCATAAACTGTGTGTCCTCTTCATCAATGATCTATAGAACCAATGCATAAGAATAAACACACGCATAAATGACATCATCGGCAAATATGCGAAGAATTAAACTAACCTAGCTACATATAGTAAGTTTTAAAATTCAGATTATTTAATCTGTTAAGGAATTAAGTTAAAGGAAAATAATCAATAACTGGGTGGTGTTATGAAGACGAAACTCCTATTAGTATGACAAAGTTATTTATTTTTCAATAACAGCACATCCTGAAGTGTCTTATTGCCTTCATAGCACCACAATATTTAATGATGAGGAACATCTGTGCCATAAGCTGGTTCCTGTTCTCATAGCAGCTCTGAACAGCCGCTCCCTCACCGGCCTCTCTTTTTTCTCTCTCTTCAAGTTAATGAGACAAAACAAACGCAGCTTGTCATGTTACTGAGAAACCACGAAGAAGTGTAAACTCCTCTGTCCTGAAGAAGTTGGGAGGCTTAAACTTACAGCGGACTGTTACAAAGTGCTCACACTGGAGACTCCTTCCACAAGCATTAAATAAACACCTCCTCAGCAAAAATGTCACCATAGCACCGCTCACGCACATCATATAGGAGGAACGCGCTCCTATAGAGCGAGCGTATTAATATAAACCTGTGAATTGCATCCAGAATTCGTCATCACCGTGGTGTAACATATATTATCCCAGGAACTCATTAAGGAGCAATAACAGTGTCTTGGAGAAATCGATCAGAACGCATTGTCAGGCATGAAGTCGATATAGACATAAAGATTTCTTGTTCATTTTAAGAAAGTGCCAAACCACCACATCAGAGCCATAATGAAACCTAATTAAATAAAATCGACTGAGTTTTATAGGTTGCGTGTGTGTGTGTGTGTGTGTGTGTGTAAATCACTATGACTCCTTGTGAGAGTGCAGCTAAAGGTCCAGCTGTGAGGAGTGTCAGGCTGACCTTTGACCCTCAGCGTTTGGCCAGCTGAATAAGGGCGAGCTCATTCGTCCAGCTGAAGCAACAATACACGACCAATACAAAAGCAAAGCACCGAGTCGAACGTAAAGAGCATAACTGCACACATCAGTTTAAAGTGAAGCTCTTGTAAATCCTCAGGGGTACCGTGTTTCCTCCAGGCAACGTAGCCTATTTTAGTTTTTTTCTTTAAATAAAATGAGACATTTGGTTAATGTTATATCACGGGAGGGGAACACAAATACTAACCAATGAAAATGAGAAAAAGTGGTCACATGACCCACAGGGGTACATTTGTACTTCCTCTTTCAGCACATCTGCACATGCACATGTTCTCTAATGAAAAGTGCATTTTTCAGTCATTTTCATTCAGATAATCACCAACAAATAATCTGAGTCAGCTTCACTGGTAACTAAAGAAATATTTTCAAAAACGTTACATGACACAGCATTAAATGTATATAAAAAAAAAACAACCTCATGTGGCCCTGAGGCAACATTTATTTCATAATTCCATACCAGGTTGGAAAACTAGCAGGGCACAAAATTAAAATATAATATACAAGTATATTTTAGTTGTAAGGAAAAATGATCTAAATGTATTTACTATGATTTTGTAATGCATTTATAAGAATACGTAATTCACGTACCATATCTGCACGTATTAGGAGATGAATCCGCGCGCTTTCTATGGCACTTCAAAAAGGTGCACAGAGCAGGTGGCACTGCCAGTTGATGAGAGTGAGGATGAGATGTCACGTAGTGATGAGGAAGATGAGGTCATGGTGACTTTCTCAGGCAGGTAAAAGTGCAGTGCTGTAAATGTGCTCCTGCCTGTACTTTTCTGTTGAGAGGATTTGCTTCCTCAACTTTCATAAGCAGTGAGGTGCATTAGTGAGGCAGGAGATTTTGTGTGTAAGTGCTTGTGTACATGCAGGTCCTTGTGTGTGTGTGTGTGTGTGTGTGTGTGTGTTTATAAGGATAAGGTGCATATTAGGATAATGGTGATTTTCAATGACAACATTGATTATAATGTTTTGAAATGATAATTTGACGGTACGATGAATTTTTTTTACATATATTTGTGTGATGATTTGTTCGTATTATCATTTATATTCATGTTCCACGATGGTACAATGTTGCCTGCGAGCAACAACTGGATATGAAATGTTAGCTAAAACTAGATCAAACTAGATTAAAACCAAATAAATCTGTTTGTTCAAGTGTTTGATTAAAGAAATTGATGTTTTCAATATTTTTTATTTCTGCATGAAAACATCAAATGTTTCTATGTGTCTTCATAGAACAATGTTGCCTTGAGGCAACAAACTTTTAATAATAATAAAAAATAATAATAAAAATAAAAATATATAATAATAATAATAATAATAATAATAATAATAATAATAATAATAATAATAATAATAATAATAATAATAATAATAATGAAAATGTTTATTGATATTGTTGTCCAATTTTAAACAGGAAAAACATCACAGAGACATTTCTCCTCATTGATATCATAATTTGTACCTTATCACAAGCAAGTTGCTAGGAACTACTGGCGTTTTAAGATGAAAGGTTTAACAAAATACGCCTTATCTTTTCTTTCCTTCGCATCCGTGCGAGACGCTTGAGGCCAGTTCAGGTCCATTATATTCGGAATAACTGAACGAAAACAGAATGGATCAGTCCAAAGAATTTAAAATATAGATACTTTGGCAAAAGATGTTAAATTCTATGTTACATTTTAAGGATGTTGCTGTATTGTTGTGGATTGCTTTTGGAATATCGATGGCATTGAAAATGGCGACTCGCTACCTGGCGCAGAGGATTCTGGGAAGTGTGAGCCGGCTCCTTTAAGATTCATACCATGGAGTCACAGAATCATTTTTCGTGATCATGCGCAACCCAGAGCCACAATTTCAGCAACAAGCATCAATTGAATTAAGATTCTATACAAATGAGGTCTTTTCTGTCATTTTTTTTTTTGCTTGTTTGTTTTTTGTTTTGTTTTATTAATGTCACACGAGAATAAAAACAGAGACGGAAAGGGAACAACTGTTTATAGCTTCTATAACAATTTACAACTCGTTTCATGGATATTAAATGTAACTATAAGCAGAATGCTGCGGTGTAAGAGGAATAAAACAGGATGTGCAGTTACAGAAAAATAATCTTAATCGACTTAATCCACTCAGTAACTAACTGCAAGAACATCTACATTGATTAAATTTTATAAATTATTTTATACATTTTATTATTAAATTATTTATTATCAAATTACATTTTTTATTATTATTAAATATTTTAATATGTGACCTTCTGTGAGGTCTTTATCTCAACGTGGGTTGACTTTCTGTCCAATATGAACATGTCTCTTGGTGCAGTGTAATAAAAAAACATGTACTCGAGAATGTGGCACATTGGTGGTGTTACCTGGGAATGAATTTACCTTTCCACCATGTTTTTAAATCTTTTTCAAAGTTTATCTCCGGTCCTCTGATTTCTAAAACACTGTAGAGCTGTAAACAGCTGCTTGAACTGTTTAAATGAAGCTGCAACTGAAGCGAGCCCAGTGTTAAACAGCTCTGACCTTTCCTCCTCAGGCCCTCGAAATTAAATCCACCACACTCGGCCAATGAGCGAGATGTTTTTTTAAGGGCATTAAAACTTCATAAGTCAGCATGTCAGTGCTCATGCTCATTATAACGAGCCACACACAGGGAAAAAAAACCCGGGGGAAGAAAAAGAGTGCTAGAAATACTGCATGAGGAAAAGGAAGAGAAGCTGGATCCCCACGATGCGTGACCTTTCTTTTCCCGAGGGTCCTTCTGTAGGGATCCAGAGTAATTACAGTTGAAACAGCACTGCTGAGAGTTTCCCTTAGTTACACAACAGCGTCAGGGGACATAAAGCCTGTTTATGACTGTAGAAGAGGTTTAATTAATTTACCTAAGTGTCCCTGACTTAATCCTGGAACACAAGACTTGGGGATTCTTGGGGAGAAGAAAGCTTATTATCGCTTTTATTACTTTTAAAAGTGCTCCAGGCGTGTAACATCTTACAAAATTGAATAAAATATGTTTTAGGGATGAACGATTCATCGATTTCAAATCGAAATCACAATCAGAAACCGCAATTAATCGATTTAATGAAAAGGGCTCTGGGAAGTAACAGCATTTTTATTTGGAAATTTATTTATTTTTTATTTTTTAATTCTTTAATTAACTTGCATGCGGAACCTGCAATGTTTAGATGCTGCTCCTTAGCCACAAGCAAATGACTGACATTTCAATGCCCAAGATTGTTTACAGAAAGGTTCGATGGTTTAAAGTTCAATGCCAATTAAAAAATATAATAAATACATTTTAAGTTCATTGTGGTGTTGTACAAAGACAAAATGCTAATATAACGTTATTGTCCAAATACTTATGGACCTGACTGTATCTCTGTGTCTCCATGATGGTTTAAATATATTACACAGTGAATATTGGACTGACGTTTGACTTTTAAAAAGAATATCACATATGAAATCACAATCGCAATATCTGTCAGAAAAATCGCAATTAGATCCTTTTCCCTGAATCGTTCAGCACGAATATTTATGTCACTTGGTTGAATTCAGCATTAGGCTCATAGCCCAGCTAATTACTGCCACACTACTGCTAAATAATTAGGTGAAATTAGGCGAAATTAGGCTATGTTCACATTACCATGCTGAAGTGACTCAAATCTGATTTTTTTGCCTCAATGTGACGCAGATCTGATCTTTTCAAATCTGATTTGGGTCACTTTCACGTGTGGTCCTAAATCCGATATGTAGCCGATTCATGGTCATGTGACCTGAGTGAGAAGCTCAGATGGGAGTTCATGTGTTTTTGCGCCTGTACAAATGCGCTGAGCGTGTCATTCGTTCTGTTCTGTCCATTCGTGCTACCTATCGAGATACGCTACTTAGCGGTTGTGTGATAGGTTTAAGGCTAAGATTTTAGGATTAACTTTAAGCTTTAAGTCTTAGGGCTAAGGTTAGGGTTTGTGTTAAGGGCTACAGCTAAGATCGAGTTCATTTTCTGCTATCAGTAGCATTTATTCGCGCTACATTAGCATTTTTCATCAAGCTAGCACAAATCATCAGAACACCTGCAAAACAGTGGAGGAGCTGACCAACTGTTTGTTGTTGGTGATGCAGATGACTCGTGTAAAAACGTATCAATGTGCACATGCGTGATGTTTCAGGGGACAGATGCGTTCACATTACAATTAGATACAGTTGTAATTATGAATGTGAACCGTCAAGATAGGCAAATCTGATCAGAATTGAACAACTAGGCTTGTAATGTGAACGTAGACTTGGATAATATTATCTAATATTACCTCTCCAGCAGTAGCTATTTAACTAGCAGCTAACTACCATGACAGGTATAGTATTAAAAATGTACATAGGGAAAGTTCCTCATATTCAGAGTTGGGTTATGCACATGCTTAAGAAGTTCTACTTAAATTAATAAAATGGCCTGCATGTAGTCCACACCTCTGCCTTTTTTTGAAAGGTTTTTCTTTTCAAAAACATCCACCAGTAGTTAACTATGCGTCTGCTATATGACTGATTTATCTAAGAGTTAAACTGCATCCTAATGCTCTTCTTTTCTTGAAACATATTCATCAACATTCATCTCTTAGCTTCACAAACCAAACCATTATAATTCCTTTCCCTCTTTCACCAATCCAGCTGGTGTGAGGTGAGAGCCAGGCCCTTATTTTGAACTTCTGTCCTTCAAAGCCCACTTTATCTCAGCATGAAAACCAATCACACTGCACAAACCATCAAGATGTTGAAGGACAGGATGAAAGATGTCCACAGATGGTTTGAGGAGAAAAAGCAGGAAAAAGCTTTTTGACAGGACATCAGAAATACACAGCGCTAGTTTCAGTGTTCATCCTTCTGTAAAACAGATCCTCTGCTGGCTCTTACACAAAAAGGAATCTGGAGAACGAGATGAAAAATATGAAACCTCCTTGGCGACCCCTGCGCAAGGCTGGAAATGGGAGAGGAGCTCTGTAAACTGATTTACTGTTTATAAGTTTATAAGATATTTTTTATTCTCTTTTCCTCCCTGAGAGCTCGTGCAGTGAGACAGCGCAGGCAGTAAAAGCAGACGCTGGTGCTGTAAGAGATTTGCCAGGTGTGGCTGAGTGTGAAGCTCCTTCTACCTGAAGATGCGTCAGAGCAGAAAATCCTGGTGCTTCGGTATCAGAAGAAGCACATTGCATTTCACTACAGCAGCAGAGAGAGAATTGAGCGACCCTCATGGTCTACTGGCCAGGCAGCTTGGGTTTGACTCCCAGTGTGTGAAGTAGTTTAAGACAGTTGTGGCTCGACAGTTAAAGCTCTTTATGTGCAAGTGATTTAAGATTTGAGGGATGCCAGAAAATCACTGTAGGTCCCTTAAAGAAAAACAGCACACTCATTCTGATGCTAATTTGATGGTAAGTGCTGTGTTTTGGTTTTTTTGTAAGATGTTAGCAGTTAGAAAATTCAACCATCTCAAACATAAAGAGTAACAATCATATTTCGCTTAAAGCCAAAACAGCAAGGGCTTCTTTTCTCACTCACAACTTTCCAGTTATGTTCAACATCAAAAAAGTCCCAGAAGGCAATGCAGCAATATAACGCAGAGTGCCAGCTAGTTAGCGACCTACCAGATGACGAGCACGATGATGATCAGCACAAATGTTGAAGCTCTGGATCTGGTCTGTTTGTGCAGAGTGTACAGATGAGGAGGCGAGAGAGCTGAACAGATGAAATGATAAAGTGCCGCTGCATCACTCTCTATTGGTTGAGATGAAGAGAGGACAAATGGGGCTTTCATGTGGTCTCGGAATAATCAGGAAAATGAGTTCCCAGATGGGAAAATTCACACAAACGCCCCCTCAAGTCAGAACAACAACTCGGGAAATTTTGTTTCAACGATTTGCCGAGTTGTTCATGTCAAAACACAGAAACATGACACGCCTTGGACAGGCGCCGCCATCTTTGATGTAGTTTTTGTGCTTCTACCATGTTAATGGCTTTTTATGATTAAGATGCATATGGTTTAAATTACTCATATGTCACCTAATTTGCTTCCGTTGCTCTTCATTGTCACGTAAACAATGAGCATCCATGTTGTTTCTACATTCCAACTTAGAAACATGTGAACACAGAAGAACGACTTCATGACTCGGGAAATGGGAGCGTCCGAGCAGCACGTAAACGCAGGAGCAAGCGAAAAAAGGCCAAGAAAAGTTTCAGTACTAAATGGGTGCCATTAAAGATTACATATTAATGCTAAAGTTTAATATTCAGAATGTACAGGGTGGAATTTTCCTTTAATTAACCAGTCATTTCCAAATGTCTGGATAATTGGCTGAATTTAAGCAGATCTGTTCTCTGCAGCGAACTGAACACGCCGTTTAGATGAACGTAGAACCAAGTCTTGTCCATGTCGCAGTTTAAAACTTTTTTTTTGTACAAGCCTTTCCGAACGCCTTCCTACCTGGAAATTCCCAGCGTAATCCTCCTCTTTGTCCCCATTCCGTCCTTCCTTTAAAGCAATGAGCGTGAAGCCTCTGAAGTAAGCAGGGTTGGTGGTGTACAGAGTCACTGAAAGAAACAGAATAATGACGTCATGACAACTAGTGCATGATTTTATTTAGCACAGATGTCCAGAAGGATCTGGGAGGTGTGACGTGTCATAGAGTGAATTTGCATGCTGCTCCTGTAGCAGGAGAAAAACAACAGAAAATAAAGCACAAAGGCACTCCGAGTCAAAGTAACGTTACTTTAACATTCCCTTACATCACCTTACATCTCATGTAGGGAGAACATTGGTAAAACGGGACACTTATTCTTGATCCTCAGTATCTTTATCTAGTTGTCCTTTACTGATCAAAACCTATTTTTACTTCATCTTTGGGATGTCAGGGGTTCAACTTTTATGCCGTGTAGATGTGATGTCATTTCTGGGGGCGTGACCCAACCAACTTCACAACTGGGAGCCTATAAACAGTGATAAGTGAAATGACAAAACACTTCGAGGTAGATGATATTAAGGGTATGAAATGCTAAAGCTTGATTTTGGATTTCTAAAATTTATACATATACGGAAAGTCTAAAAATTGATTATTTGTCTTTTGTAAATGATTTTTGTTAGGGGTGGACTTTCTTCTGTCCCACTTTATGAATAGCATGTTGGTAAAACTGGACTGTGATTGTTAAAGTGGGACAGCAAATTAAGAGGAATTACTATATCCAAAACTTAATTTGACTTTGATCTTTATGTATGTAAAGAAAGTCACTTAGACAGTTATTGAACAATTCTTTATTTAAGTGTACTTTATTTAAGATATTTTGGCAGCCAACATGATAATTAGATAGCATGCTTGCTAGCAAAAAAAAACCAAACCTGTGGCTCTTTTGATGTTTTCGTACCTTGTACAGGGTCAACCCTAACGTAATCCATTACTTGATGGGGAGACAGGAGTAGTCCATCAGATGTGTTCATATCATATTAAGAGTGATGTATTGTACATAGGCTACTGACTAGTTATTCTTTTGTGTTACATCAATATCACAGTTAAGCGCATGGTGAAAAAAAAAGGTCTGTGTGTGTGTGTGTGTGTGTGGGTGTGTGTGTTTATTTATTTATTTACTTACTTGCTTATTTGTTTGTTTGTTTGTTTCAGAGACCAAAGTTAAAACAGAAAATGAAAAGCAGGAGAAGGGGAGTCCCGTGTGAATGGTGTTTAAATCTATAAGAGAAGTAAATAATTTACACTGAGTGTCCCACTTTAACAGTATGGGTGTCCCACTTTGCCAATATCCTCTAAAAAGATTTAGGGTTTGGTCAGTTGAGGTTTGAAGAGGTATCATTTCTTCACTGCTTGGTATTTTACCATTTGAATTTTTAAATTGTGTGAAAGACAGCCTAAGCTTTTTAAAATTCTATTATGTTGTTATTTAGGGCATTAAGAATATAGTAAAAATGACAGAGAGCATGAAATTGCCAAACTGTCCCACGTTACCCATCGTCACTAAATCTTCTCTGCCAATCTTCTCTGAATCTGGAGACTATCCTGGGAGTACTGTGTGTGAGACAGGAATACACACTGGACAGGATGCCAGTCTATCGCAGAGCACCACACACACACACACACACACACACACACACACACACACACACACACACACACACACACATCTATTAGTTGTGTGTTGTTTTCCCACTCCACATAGATAAAAGAAAATAAAAGAAAACACT
>JAQQZX010100042.1:0-11048 GCA_030068355.1 Notoglanidium maculatum | reverse complement strand
GAGCGTATGTGGCTGTTTGTCTGTGTTGGCCCTGTGGTGGACTGGCGACCTGCCCAGGGTGTACCCCGCCTCTCGCCTCAAGATTCTGGGATTGGCTCCAGCTTCCCCGCGACCCAGACGGATAAAGCGGTATGGATGGAGGCCAGACAGAATTTTATAATGATGAGGTCACAATATTACAAATAAAGGGTTCTATACAAGTTCCCTATTTTTTTTCCCCTCTGGGCCAGTATGCAGCATTGCTATTAGTCTCCTGTTACAATGTGTTAAAGACTTACTTGTACTTGGTCTGGTCTCTGTGCTGTTCGTGGGTAAAGTAGTGACCTGGGCAAGATCCTTCCTGTCCTGAGCAGGGGCTGTCCAAAAAAAAAAAAAAAAAAAAAAAAAAAAACCATGATCACACATCTATTAAACCCCAAAGTGCTATAGGAAATTAAAAGGATGGAGAAATAAACCCAGTTTCCACTTTATTAGAAACACCTGTATGCCTGCCACATGATTGACAATTATCCAGTCAGCACAATGCATAAGATCACTTTGACCATAGTATGTTTGTGAGCGCCAGACAAGCTGGTTAAAGTATTTCACGCCATTTTTGTTTAAATTCTAGAAACTACTGTGGGTGAAAACCGCATGAGATCAGAAGTGAAATACTCAAACTGCCACGGTCGCTGAGATCACGGTTTTTTTCTCCATCCTGATGTCAGTTACAACGTTAACTGAAACTCTTGTCCTGTATCTGGATGATTCTATGCATTGTTCTGATTGCCTGGATATCTGCATGAGTGTTCCTATTAAAGTGGCCAGTGAAGGCATGTCGTATTATTAATCTTCTCACATGTAGAAAGTTAAAACCTTTAAAAATGTCTAAACTTCTGACCTTCTTTGTGCTTTAGGCCTTGTCTCCTCTTGTATATGTAGAATGATATGACAAATAGTAGAATAAGAAGCACACAAACTGTGCTCAGGATAGCCAGAGTGAAATCGACTAGAATAAAAAAAAACACATTTCAGTCCTGTAGAGTTAGCCTTCACGTAGTAAAGAAAAATTCAGTCCATGACAATAACAATGCTGACAATGGTAATTAAGTGAATAGAATTTCAGTTCAAAAGTGTACAAACATATGTAATTAAATTATAAATTGACAAAGATTTTTTACACAGTAGTTCCTCTCTGAGTCAATAACACATGACTTTGCTCATCTGACCATGTCTTAACCATTAGGCTGGTTTCGTCATTGTGGAAGCCAACGAAGTATTACTAGTACGTACGTAGAGTAGCGCCTGACTGATAAATTAACATGTCGATATTCTCAGCCGACATGAGATAAATGGGAGACGGAAGATGGATTTTTCAACCACATCATGACTGTTTGTCCACCAGAGGGCAAACTGCAACGCCACTGTTGGCAACACACAATCAGCTGATCCAAGCAGAGTCACGCAGAATAGTAATAGCAAGTCGAACAGATGAAAGCGTTCAGATATTTTTGAAAAATCTGTTTCAGTTGTACACAAATTTAATGCCATATATGTGCAAATTGTATTTTACTAAAATAATTGACAGTTTCTATATAAATACATTAATAAAGGTATCCTAAAGTATTTCAGTCATATTAACATTGCATATGTTCTATATTTGAGTGATGAAGATGGATTAAACTTCTTTTATGATCATATCCACGATACCATGAAAACAAATAACTAATGTGTGTTTCCAGATGAATAGTTATTTATTTGGTTATGTACAGTGGATATAAAAAGTGTACACAACCTGGTTATAAATGCCAGGTATTTGTGATGTAAAAAAATGAGACCGCAATAAATCATTTCAAAATTTTCCCACCTTCAAATTAACCTATAACCTGTAAAATTCAACTGAAAAACAAACAAATCTGTTAGGGAAAACAAAATGCAAGATAAGCTGGTTGCATAAGTGTACACACCCTTTGTTGAAGCACCTTTTGATTTATTTACAGCATTCACTGTTCTTGGGTAGGAGTCTATCAGCATGGCACATCTTGACTTGCCCACTCTTCCTTGCACAAGCACTCCAAATCGGTCAGATTGTGAGAGTATCTCTTGTACACAACCCTCCTCAGGTCACCCCACAGATTTTCTATTGGATTTAGGTCTGGGCTCTGGCTGGGCCATTCCAAACCTGTAATTTTCTTCTTGTGACGCCATTCTTTTGTTGCTTTGGATGTATGCTTAGGATCACTGATATGTTGAAAGGTGAAATTCCTCTTCATCTTCAGCTTCAGCTTTCAAGCAGGTGCCTGAAGATTTTGGGCCAAAAGTGACTGGGATTTGGAACGGTTCATAATTCCCTCCACCTTGAACAAAGCCCCAGTTTCAGCTGAAGAAACGCAACCCTAAAGCATGACACTGCCACCACCATGCTTCACCATGGGTATGTTGTACTTTTGGTGATGCGAAGTGTTGTTTTTGCGCCAAACGTACCTTTTGGAATTGTGGCCAAAAAGTTCAGCCTTGGTCTCATCAGAATATAGCATTTTCCCCAATGCTTTTGAGAAACTTGATTTATTTGTTTGCAAATTTTAGTTGCGCCTGGATGTTTTTCTTTGCAAGAAAAGGCTTCCGTCTCGCAACCCTACCCTATAGTCCAGACATGGAGAGTACGGGAGATTGTGGTCACATGTAGTACACAACCAGAAATTCCTGCAGCTCCTTCAGTGTTGCTGTAGGTCTCTTGGCAGCCTCCCTGATCAGTGTTCGTCCTGTCTTTTCATCAATTTTGGAGGGGCGTCCAGTTCTTGGCAACATCACTGTTGTCTCATATTTTCTCCACTTTTTGACTGTCATCACTGCGTTTCATGGTATATCCAATGCTGTGGAAATGTTATTGCACCCTTCTCCTCACTCCTGAGACCGTTCAACAATGAGATCTCTTTGATGTGTAAGTTCTCTACAAACCATGGCTTTTGCTGTAGCAGGCAACTGCGTGAATGTCAGGAAAATCCTAATAGGACAGCTGAACTTTATTTGGTGTTAATCAGAGTCTCTTTAATTGATGGCAGGTGTCTAGCCAAGAAGAGTGAATGCTGTAATTAAATTAAAAGGTGTTTCAACAAAATATAACTTTAAGGGTGCAACCAGCTTATTGAACTTTTTTTTTTTGTATTTTTTTTCCCCTAACAGATTAGTTAGTCTTTCAATTGAATTGTACAGGTTATAGGTCACATTAAAGGCATTTTAACAGGGGTGTGTACACTTTTATATCCACTGTATATAGGTCTAATTCAAGTAGTTCGTATGTGTACACAGTTCAAAAATTTTTTTTTTAACATACATTTTAGCTTGCTTGACTATTTTTGCATAAAACATTTCTATTTGAATGAAGACATTTGTCTTTTTCTTATGGATGGGTTGTTTTTTTTTGTAATTATGTAGAAATCGCACCTTGTGGAATATTTTGAATAACTCGGTGCATTTGAAAACAACCTAATCATCATATGTACATGTTCCCCTGCTTAGTGGCGCTTTCTGAGTATGTTGCACCTTTCTTGTCAATCTGTCAGAAATAAAAATCACTTGCTGTGTGTTAAGGAAGAAATAAAAGACGTTAGGGGTGAAATAAATTATGAGGAGTGGCTGAGTTAGATGAATATGAGCTCAGAGAACAAGATGCTGTCTGACACTTTCACTCTGGACGCCACAACAACAGATTACAGATGTTAAGACCTCAAAGTAGATTATATTCCTATAACAGCACATCCTGACGTGTTTTATTCTTCTGATACCATTGCATTGTTCTTTATTAATTACACACCAACACTTTGCACGTTCTATCCATTTATAGTCGTATTTAATGAGTCGCCACATCTGCAAAACAACTGGGTTCCGGCTTTCGCTTATGTTGTAGTTGTTCCCTCACCAAGCTCTTTTTTTTTTTTTATCTCACTTGAAGTTACTAAGACAAACATGTTTTACAAAAAAAGTGCCAACACAAGAGATTCCTTCCATAAATGTTCTCTTAAAAAATATAAGCATTCTTTCATCATAAGGACAATTATACATTTATCTTGGAAACACAGCTTTTTTTTTTTTTTTCTTTTTAGAATATTTGAATTATATCGAGCATCTGCCATACAAGTCAATTAGGCATTACTATGGAGATGGTAAGATATTAGAACAAGTGCATTAATATAAACTTGCGATTTGAATGACGGACGGATCTGCTGTCTGAGCTGCTGCTATAGAAAAGACTTCCAACCAATCAGATTTGAGAATTCAGGAGAATTCATTCATTTGCACCGCAGCTTTATATTTGTAGAAAGATTTCAAATAGGCTAATGTTGAAGTACATTTCAAAACTATGAAAATGTGTGTGATTAGAGGTTGTGTGGTCCTACCTTTAATGATCACCTGGAGAGTATAAATGCCTTTATTGTTCCCGTTTGCATCAAAGGTCTGTAAAGTGTATGTTCCAGAGTCGCTCCTCTCTGCACTGGTTAGTATCATAGTTTTATTAGCATTAACAAACTTCCATCTTGGGAGAGTTGGTGTTGATGAGTTACTTTGTGTTTTTCTATATCTTAAAATTGAACGATTGGTATTTGTCTTGTCTCTGATGTTTAGGTTAAACCCATCCTCCAGGGGCATTTGCAGGTGCAGTTGATGTCCCAGAGCTACATAACACTGATTACTCTCATTAAATCTACAGACAACAGGATCCTGAGACAGCACTCCTGCAGAGAAAGAAAAAAATCAACAACATTTTATTTATTATTACACTGAAACACACCTCCGACCTATGTAAACTTCACTCCACTATTACAGGAGAGCTGAAATTTTAAATACAGAAATGTGCTTAAATCTGCCTAAACGAAGACCAAATTTGCTAGTTTAATGAAAACTTAGTTGCAAGTCGGTCTAACATTAACAAATCAAAATCTAGAAGCTTTACCTAAAAGAAATAACACCATGTGTATGAAAGTAGTCATGTATTCATAATGTTACTCGGCTTGTACACGTACGATTAGCCCTTAATGCTGAGTGTGCAGTGTTTGGGGTGTGACATAACTACAAATACCAGCACTTTAATAATATGATGAGAGATGATCATGCGAATAGACTTAAATCTGAAACAGGAAGTGCTTCATTAAATGCATAATAATAGAAAAGCAAAGAACACTTGATGTATTTTATATGACGTCTTTGAGACTTTCTGTTATAACACTGTATACAGTAGTATATACAATCTCATTGATTTTTTTTTTTTATATTTTTGTATAAGATGAATACATTTCTTTAATGTATAGAAACATCACTTCCTTTTTTAAATCTGACTAATATAAGTAGGTGCAATGAGGTTTGTGAAAACTGTGCAGACAAAAGTGTGTTTGAGTAAAACAGAACAGCTAGCCTATTGTTTTAACTGTACAGCAAATCCATCCAGCCATTAGCTATACTGCTTTTCCATTAAGAGTCATGAGGAAGCTGGATTCAATCCCAGCTGAGTTCAGCCAAGAGGTTTGGTACACCCTGGGCGGGTTGCCAGTTTATCGCAGGGCTAACACACAAGCTCTGTAGCTATTTGATCCTTAGCATGAATAAATCATGTTTCAGGAGGAAACTTACCCGTGGCAGCTCCCAGGATCATTAGCAGGATTACAAAGACGTCCTGCATTTCTTTCTCGGTAAATCCAGAGAAGAGAGATTAAAAATATACAGAAATCCACAAACCAACCGAAGAGAAATGAACACCGTGCAGTTCTCTCTGACGCTTTTCACAAGCCGGAGAGCTTTATAGTCAGACAAACACCCTCTGTTTTACACCCTTTCAGTTTTAGCTCGGAGAAGCACTGTGGGCTGGGTGAAGCTGAGGGTGAATGTTTTACATGACAAATAACATTCTTGTGATGAGGAAGAAGAGGAAGTAAAACCATATTTCTGCAATTGTCCACTTCCTGTTTTCTTCCCTATAGAAATGGACAGAATGTTGCAATTGGTTTCAGTGGCTTCAAAAGAAATTCAGCTTCGTGTCTACTTTATTTCTAAGATGTGGTTGTTTGGGGAAAAGGAAACATTCTTCTTTAAAAGAAATGTCAACAATATTTCAATAGATTTTATATGGAAAGCCATGGACCTACAAGTGTACTGTTATATTTTACACCGTATTCGTCTTTTGTTTTTTGGCATAAAAGTAGATGTTGTTTATTATAAGGAATAAAATATACTGGGGCATGCTGTTTTAGGAAAAGAATAAAAGTTCATAAGAGTTACTATTATCACACCAATGTGAGAAAGTGTACGTCATTTCACGTGTGAGCATTTCATATGTGTGTGTGTGAATGTGTTTTTCACGTGTCTATATGTGTGAGTCTCAGTAGCATGGACGCTCCTCATAGATAATAGCCACCGTGGTGTCCCGTTATACAGAATTAATGGGTGAGGCGGAGGATAAAGGCCAATTTACACTACTGCGGCGACCCTGCGGTTGTGCCTGACTTGCATCTCCAAAAATGTAACTACGCACCGAGGCGACGGAAACCAAAACAACTACGATTGGTCCGCTTGCTAGCTACATGTGCAGGTCTTGGTTATCATTGCCATGACAACTGTGCACGCTGTGGAAACCATATATATAGGTGAAGCGCTCATATAGACATGTGAAAAACACATTCACACACACACACACACATATGAAATGCTCATATAGATACAAGTGAAACAAGATCAAAGACACGTGAAATGCTCATTCTCACACACACACACACGTGAAATGAGCTGTATGTGTGTGTAAGCTCATTTCCCATGTATTTATACGAGCATTTTGTGTGTGTGTGTGTGTGAGAGAGAGAGAGAATGAGCATTTTGTGTGTGTGTGTGTGTTTCTCACATGAGCGTTTTACATATATGTGTGCGAGTTGTCAGTAGTATGGATGCGTGTGTGAATGTGCACATCTTTCAAATGTATCTGTGTAACAAAAGTCTGAATTATTTCCTACTCAGCCCCTCATAGTTCTCCCTTACATAGCATGTTTCAGTGGCTTTTTCTTTTTTTCAGTGCCTTACACCACAGCATTGTGCCAATGATTGCATTACTAATCAAATGACACTTCATGCTTTTTATTTATTTTTAACCATTTGTCATTGCCCAGGCAAGTTAAATTCCTGTCATCACTTATGTTATGTTAAAGCAGATACAAACAGTAGTTCCCTCTTCAGGCTCTCTTCTTTTTTTCTCTCCGTTTTGAAGTCAGTAAGGCAGAAGGTTACAATCGCGCATACTAGACTAGCCTAGAAGGACTACTTACTGAAAGTGCGACGGTATTAACGATTACAGGGTTTTTGTTTAATTTTTGACAAATTTGTTCATTATTATTAGGAGAAGCATCCACCTTTCAAGTCGCTGGTAAGTTGTTATAGAAATGATAGAATATTAGAACAAGTGCTTTACTATAAACCTGTCATTTTGAATTACAAATGAGAGACTTACAGTAAAAAAACAACCCTCATGCAAACTAATAAAACAATATTTAACAGGGTGAACGGTGAATAAAGAGGCCAGTTTTGAAAGAAATATTACTCCAGTGAGGAGTCTCGCAACTGGGTTTTTTTTTTATTATTATTTCTTTATTTTCTTGACTAATTGCAGACATCACTGCACTCCCACATACAGATGGGGCTGAGAATTATAGAGTGACTTGACTACAGTTTCATAAAAATGGATAAACATTTTGATTTAGCAATACCTCACAGTTAGATGAAACTTTATGTCACAACAGTATGCTTGCTATTTGAATAAAACTGATAAGAAACCCATCCCAAACCCAGCTGCTGTGACCCGCTATGTAAAAGATTTGCATGGTTGAATGTTCAGTGGAATGTGTAGAGGAGATCGTCACAGAGGTTAGTGATTAACATTGCAAAAATCATCATCCCCGATTAACTCTGTGTTGGTCATCTGATGTTGTCTGAAATCCCTGAAATGATCCACCCTGTATTCAAGAGCCTAAGTAAAGAGTTTACAGTAGTTAGTAGTAGATGTATACCCCATTCACACTCACACTGAAAACCTGGTAATGTGTGAGAATGGGAGCAAAACGATACAGTCAAAAAGTTAATCTATCCCCTGGCGACCTAGTAACATTAAAGGGAATCATTTGCCACGGCTCCAATAGGAATCGGAACCATCGGATTGACGTGTTGTGACGGTTTGTGACGTTGCTGGCGCATCGTGTTTCCCTCAGGTCTGAAATATACCTGTGGTGGTAATCTGACATGATACAAATGCATGGATCAAAGCAAAATGCAAGGTCAGCATTAGTGTTAATGAAAAAGTACACACTGCAACTTCGAATATAACCTCAAGCACCATGGTCCATGATTCAAGCTTGGGTTATTGTCTGTGTGGTGTTTCATATGTTCTCCCGACGTTCCCGACGTTTTTCCGGGTTTCCTCCAACCTTCCAAAAACATGCCATTAGGTGTAGATCGATTCCTCACCCTAAATGTTCCTGGAACAGGCTCTGGATCCTGTCCAGGATAAAGCAGTTACTGGAGATGAATGAATGAATATTAACTTACAGACTGCACTTACAAACATGTCCTGGGGTTTAAAATTCAAGAAGGATTTTCTGCAACAGTCAGCTCTAACTTTATAACAGGGGTATTCAACTAAAATTTGTAAAGGTCCAGATATCTAAAACTTTGCTGTCTGGATAAACAAGTAACTGACTGAATGGTGACAATGGTTACTTTTAAGTGCTTAACCTTTAGTTTATAGATATACAAAACAGTTATGTTCTCAGGATCTGCAATAGAAGCAACACTGGTTCACATTTAGAAACTATGAGGTGTGTAGATCTTCTACAGTATTTTTTTCCAAATACTTGCGCATGAAGAGCTAAAAGCGATCCAGAGGCTGGAGAATGGAGGCAGCCTTGAAGGCAGTTTTCAGCTTGGTAAACGCATGATAGCTTCCTGGGGCCCGTTTTAAGGCGTGCGTTGAGGGAAGTAGTGATGTAACTGAACCCTTGTATAAATCACCTATGGAAGTTGGTGAACACCAAGAAACATTGGAGATCATTGACGGTTTGAGGAGTGGGCCATTCCATCTCCGCAGTCACCTTGGTCTGGTCCATGGCGAAACCCTCCTGGTCGGTAATTGCACCCCAGGGACAAAACAGTAGGGGCATGAAACTCACACTTCTCTCCTTTCACAAAGAGCTTGTTTTCCAAGAGGCAAGATAACACTTGCTTGGCATGACTTACGTGACTCTTAAGGGAAGGCAAATATATCAAGATATTGCCAATGTAAGCAGTCATGAATTTGGCCAGCACATCATGGAGCACATCACTGATGAGGCACCGGAAGACTGAGGGGGTGCAAGAGAGCCCATACGGCATCACGCAGTACTCATAGTGGCCAGAGGTGGTGCTAAAGGCTGTTTTCCACTCCTCGCTGGAGTGGATGCGCAAGAGACTATAAGTACTGTGGAGACTGAGCTGAGTAAATGTCTTGGCCGTTTGTGACTAATGGAAGAAGATAAAGATATTTGATGGTAAATACAAGGATGTAGCTTTCTCCTTTTTTACAACGAAGAAAAAGCTGATGGGGGCAGGAGAGGTGGAAGGACAGATGTAACCCTTTTGAATGCTTCATGGACATATTCATCCATGGCACGTTGTTCAGTGAGTGCGAGGGGGTAGATAGGGTGTCTTGCCAGTATGACCACATAGTGATCAGTGAAGTTTCCAACTGCTCCAGAGTCAGTCGAGGCTGAGAGAATGGAGACCGAGGGGTTGCAGGTGAATGTGGACATTCTCTCAGCCTTGAAAGTTGATATGGGGTTCTGCATTCACCTAGGACAATGTGCCTCAAACTGATATGCAGTACTGCAGGAAAAGCACTGCCTCTCTTTACAGATGTAACAATTGTAGGTTCTACGAATTTTATCTGTTCAGACTTTGCTATGCTATTTATAAACAAAAATCAGAAGCTTGAACTTGGCACAAAGGGCAAAGTTTGGCCCCTAAATTTAATTTTTTTTTTTTTTATTTTATCCACAAATGGCCAGTGTGGCTGCAGGCTTTCATTCCAGACAATTTGGAGGCACACTTGATAGACCAAGATGTAGCGGTTACCTGCATTTACACCCGCCCTTTGTGGATAATATTAAAGACCGATGGTTTAACAGATGTGACCGCAATAATGAGACCATAGCAATGTGGCTATGTATATTTTGCAATTGTATTGTGACAGCTTACATTCTACTAGTTTTCATTGTCAGAGTTATCATGCTAGCTAACATTTGACAGGGGTGGCATCTTCATATCACTGTATCCATCCTGGAAAAGACTGAAACCTGGGTTCTAGTCCAGAATAAAACTCAACAATAAGACAACCATCTATAGACAAACAAACAAACAAAAAACACTGGATTCCAAACACCAATGGACTCATTTGTGCATGGAAGAGCAAATTTCAGAGAGCAAGACAAAGCTAAGGGTGGCACAGGTAGTGCTATCTGTGCTACACTCTGTGTCAGTGTGGATTGTGGATTTCAATCAGGTTCTCAGTTTTCCTCTCGGGTACAATAAGCATGTGTAGATGGTTTGGTTACACTAAATTGTCCCTAGTTTTAAGTGTTAATGTGTGTCCATTCTGCCCTGGATGGATTGGGGTGCCATTCAATATAGTGTATAGTGTTAATTGACATTGGCTTCAGATCCACCATGATCCTGACCAGGAGAAAAGCTGTTACTGTGAAGATGAATGATTTAATTTTTTTTTAATATCTGAGAGTGTTTTGCAGCTCTTTTTATGCTTTTATTTTAAAAATGTCTTGCAGTAAATCTCTACAAATATTCCCACATGTTTGAACTCAAAATATCACTATCCCTGATTGCATGTATTAGTAATTTGTGCTTTTTGTCGGTCATTTTCATGAAGGGTGCCAATAATTACGTTTTTGTACGTACTCAGAACATCACTTTTATTATGGAAGCGTTCCAGTGCCCGGAAAATGAGGTGATGTCATTTCCTGTATGTCTCTCGCTTCAGTCGTACGAACCGT
>JAQQZX010099930.1:0-11054 GCA_030068355.1 Notoglanidium maculatum | reverse complement strand
ATGCAAACTCCACACAGAAAGGTGACCCGGGGATCGAACCCAGGACCTTCTTGCTGTGAGGCGACAGTGCTAACCACTGCACCACCTGCACGCCTGATTACTCATAATAGTAAAAAAAATAAATAAAGCAGGCGTCTGTGGGTTTTTTCCTATAACATAGCTTAAAGGCACGGAGGGTGAAAATGACATAATTTTGAGTTCCAGCTTTCCACTTCTGAAGTAAATGATATAAAATGATGTGGACGACTGTTACAGAAAATGAAGTCTAGTAAACAACAATTTCAAATCGTAAACAGCTAATCTGGAATGTAAAGCGGATGGATAAAGAAAAAGAAAAGTGTTTGAATTTCTATAAAACTTCGATGCCAAGAATCATTTCTAACCTCGTTCTGACCGACGCGGATCACGAGTGGCTTTACAGTGAGCAATGCGTGTCGATTGCGTTGTTTTCGTTTTCTTTCGCCGCATCCTTTCCTCACGTCCTCGGAGCGAGAAGCGAGGAAGCGCAGTGAGGAACGGCATCGAGGGAGCGTAGTTACAGAAATGCGCGAGTCTTGGCTTCTGGTTTGGCTGCCGTCGAGTCCAGCTGCAGATGTCTTTAATTTGACGTGTACGCACGCAGGAAGCCAAATACAGAAAGAGGAAAACAAACTTGAAGAAGAAAGAACTCAAAATGCTGCCAAATTTATACTCTAATTTTCCCTGTCGGAGCTATTTCGAGAAAATATTTATAGCAAAATATACATTATTTTCCAGACTGCCATCAAAGCCCAGCTCTAATACAACACTTAAGACTTTAGATAAACTTCAATCAGCTAGAAGTGCTCTAACGCAGGGTGTGTGAGCAGTGTATAGGGCCTGATTAGCTCAGGCTGTGCACAGATAACAGGAGGAAGTGTTGCATCTTGACACAGTACTTCAGAGAGTTTCGGCCCAGCAGCACGCCGACACATCCTCATTAGCATCAGGAGCAGGATTAGGCACGTACCGAAATAGCGTTCTAATACCCGGATAATTCTATTACAAATCCTGATTCGGATTTCTAAAAAAAAAATGTAGATTCTCAATTAATCAATCAAGTAAAATTCTTTCGGTCCCTTTCAATGCTTAACAAGGCCTTCGGTTCGTTTTGTGACGTAGTGGGACACGTGTAACATGTGTTCCTGTTTTGACTAGCGCCGCGAAGTCTGAACAGATGGGACGTCTGGTTTGAAGCGGAAAATACAGACGCGCACGTCCCTGACCAATCATACGTCAGTCGTTCTGTTTTCAGCATTTTTTAACAAGCCACGTTGGCATTTCAATAAATCAGACCAAACTGGGCAAATACAAAAAAAAAAAAAAAAAAAACAAAAACGGCGGGACGCTGTGTATTTCTGGATCTAAAAACGTAAAACATAAAATGCATCAGAACACAAATGCATTAGGATGAATTACTGACACGGTTCCAATCAGGATGTAAATATGAATTAGGAACGCCAGAAGAACAGATGGCGCTTCAGCCAACAGGAAGAGACGCAATGCCTTCACGCTGCCGGCACCGCAACATGACGTGACAAGGCAGCCGGAAGTCTTTCATTTTCGACGGTTTACGCTGACGCAACAATTGGCAACACGAGGTGATGTGATTCTTTCCTAGTGGCAGCTCCTGAAGCAGCCGCTGCTACGCGTCATGCTGCTACACGGCGTGTTGCCGAGCACCGTGACGCTGCGCGTTGTGCTGCTGCACACCCTCCTGCTTCACCATGCGGTTCGATGTACTGAAGTAGGGCTGTTTTCACCACAAATAACCTGCAGCAATTGCTAGGAGCGAACGCAAAGATTTCGTTACGTGCTGACACTAGCAGTGCGTTTTATACATAAACGTTTTCCTTCAGATTTTTTGGAGCTATAAGACATTTAAAAAAGTCATCAAGTTCCTGAAAACTCCTGGCGGATCACGACAGTGCCAGACCCATGTACTCTCTCCGCCCTGTCAATCACAGAGCCACTAGCCGAGCGCAGGTGTCTGTGAGTGCGTGTATGTGAAAGAGGGTGGATAGCGCTTTGCTCGTGTGTTACGCAGCATTTCGGATGAGGCGGCTGGCTTCACGTGTCTCGGAGGCTGCACGTGACAACCTTCACGCTGGCCAGTTTGAACCTGTTGTATAATATGATATATAATATGGCTGCTGGGTGGCAAAAACGATGCGCGATTAAGACAGGTAAGCTCATCTGTAGGAGGAAGGAAAACATCTGGTGGTCCAAACGATTTGGAAGATATTACACTTGACGCTCATCAGCAAAATCGGTTTACACAGCGAAGAATATATTTGGTGGATGTGTAGATTCCAGAGGATTAATCCAACCTGCGTTTTGTATCTGTTGGTTCAGACGCGTCGCTTTATGATACACACTGCGGGGGAAAAAAACACGACACGGCAAAGTAACTTTCCCAAAAGTTAGTTCGGATATTACCGTGCATATCTTACAGATAAAATGATAAAGGAGCGGCGCTTTAAGTTTTAGCACTGATTCGAAAAGTTTGACTCGGTGTTAGCGTCTCGAGACAAACTCAAGCTAAGTCATTAATGTTGAAGGGGTTTAGCTGAACGTCTGGGAAGCCCTGATCAAGACCACCGCTCTTAATATTTCCTTTTCTATCCGACTCGAGCTCCTCTCTCATGGTGTGTCATTTGCGCTACAATAAACGTATTTTTACTGCGACTAAATGTGCATTTTTAGATAACAGGAGCTTGTTTTATTAAACGTCCGTTAAGTGAATAAAAGGCAAGGGTTTGGATGAGCGAACTCCTTTACTGTGGCAAGCGCTGAGAAATGTCTGAGACGAAGGGATTTACAAGACAAGTGGAGAAGAGGGAGATGAAGAGGGAGACTGAAAGACAGAGACAGAGTGGGATGTAAGAGAGGAGAGGGAAAGATGCGGTAAGAGGACAGAGAGACGGAGATGGATGAGGAGTGAAGGCGCTGCTGGGGACTCTCCACCTGGGTGACAGCGATAAACGCCTCCACTCGTGTGCACACACACACACACACACACACACACACACACACACACACACACACAGAATAAATAAAGTTGAACACGACACCCCAACAGTGCACTCCTTTAATTTCAAGCTTCTCTCCCTTCCTGTGTAAAGAGACTATCACTAAAGCACCGAAGTGCGACTTTATCTGCCGTCGTGTTTTATCTGTCCTGCAAATGGGACTAAAATGGTGGTTATTATTTTCTACACCGTTTCTCTTCAGTTGGAGATTAACCTCTGGGAAAATGGGGTTCATAGTTATCGGAGTAAGATGGACAGGTTAGGAAGGTGAGGATTCGGACTGAGACGCTGGCTACATGCAATGCTGTTGTTTAAAAAGAATATATGAAAATATGTAATATACGATATTAGAAGGGAAAACATTTTCTCTTCGGGTGCGTGTTCGTAGACAAGATTCAAAATCTCCGTTTGCGCGCCAATTCATGGAGGCCGGTTGAAATGCTTAGAAATTGCCATGGAGTTTTTCCTAGAAATCACCGTGTCACTCAGAATCTCTTGAAATGTGAAGCTTGTTGTTGTTGAAAACTTTAGCTCTGGTTTAAATGATGATTCTAATCAAGCCATCTTGGTTTTTTTATGATGGAAACAATGATATTCTTTAGAATGACATCTTTCTATAGGAGTTGTTTTTCTCTGCCATTAGGATCTCGCTTTCTTATTGTTCTAGCTGCTCTTTGTACTGGATGAGTATGATTTTAGTTTTTATGCTCCTTATACCTTTCTCTTTTTCCACGATGCAATACAAAAAACCAAAAGCGCCGGTACTTCCGGTGTTTATCTGGCTCCTGAGTGACCCGCCCGGCCAGAGAGCTGCAGGAGCGCCACCCATTGTTTTATATTTAGAAGAAAGAACCGCACAATCTTGGAGGAAACGGTCTCTGTGTTAAAGGAGAAATCGCAATCCGTGCTCACCTTCAAGGCTATCGATGGTTACATCAGCTGGAATAACAGCTGGAAGTCCGTAAGCAATCGCTTTCCAAAGTGCTATGGTACAGGAGTCCACATGACAGGACACACTGCGGACTCGGGGCGTGCCAGACTTCCACTCCGTCCGGAGTGACTGAACGTGGCGAGGAAGACTTTCGCCAGACGTGTGATATGAGAGCTCACTGACAAACACTTGCATAGTTTTTGACACTTTTCCCTGGAAAAGATCATGACTACAGCTTAGTTGTTTCCTACCCTGGAATTTCTAGAGCTAACTAGTGTGTTATACTTTATGGAGCTGTTCATAAATCTATATTAAAGCAACATCGTGTGAGTTTTAAACACCGTGTCAACCTCTCTTTACTTTCCCAGAGGCTATCACTGGCGTAGCGTGAAAAAACTAATCTGATGAGAGTGAGACTTCTGAGAGATCATCATTAACGTAAAGGAATCACGCGGCGGACAAATGTGTTCATCTGCATGCGTTCCAAAGACTCGGAGGCTGTGACGTAGGAGTGAGACAAGGAAGTATGGGACAGAAGAAAAAGAAAAAGATGGCAAGCAGAGGTGGGCTTTCTGGCCAGGAAAGACTTTTCCTCATGGAGAGAAGTCTGTTTGTGTGGGGATTTATTAGCAGTGTATTAGCACGTTCTCACACACACACACACACACACACACACACACACACACACACACACACACACACACACACACACTCAGCACCTGAGGAAAAAGCACACCACATTAATCAAAACTAAACACTGCCTTTAAGGAGACGATGTGTGTCTGAGGACGAAAGGCAGCATTGTAGGAGTGTGTGGCGATGTGTAACACACACACACACACACACACACACACACACAATTCTAGCTGTCCCTGAGCTAGTGTCAATATTAAATAGAGAGAAAGAAACACACACACGAATATGATCACAATTTATTGCTTTATTGTATCAAAATGTATTACAATTTCATTGTTTTATGACCCTTTTATGCCAACACGTGGCTCTTGAAGTGAAATGAAAGACACAGTAAAGAAAATCAACATTGAAGCTGTTCGAGTTTTAGAAAAACCTGGCACTCGCTAGCCTTTTCCACACTGCGCACTTAATCTCCCGTCTGCGAGAGGCGTTATACACACCTCACATTAACCTGCGTTGTCTCTGTACGCATTCCAAACAGTCAAGCACTTTTACTTTTATGGGCTGATGGACACATTCACGGGATTTAATTCAGCGTTTCTAAAGGAACTCCAGCGCGATCTGTGAAGACAGGACAAGGGCTCCCGGAGTTCGGCTCAGGGCTCGGATGAGCCACTGCACAAAAGCAGAACGTCGTTTCGGAGGAGATTTCCCATTAAAAAGAGCAGCCAGTTTCATTGTCAGAGAGAGAGAGAGAGAATGGCGGGGTCTCAACATGATAAACCGTTCAGCATTATACAAGCACAATAATTGAAACTTAATAATGACAGTGAAATGTATCTTCAAGCAGCGATCACGTGCTTTCTGGTCTCATGCCTTGTCGATGAAGGACAACCAGAAGCCGTAAAAACTACCAGCGCTTGCTTGAAAGCAGGTTTAGTGAACTTGAAGGCAAAAGGTCAAGCCATTGCTGAGACACTGCTCACTTCCTGTTTTCAGTAGCATTCCCAAGTTGCAAATCTTGCAAACTTTAGGCCACACTGCTAAATACATAACAAAACAAACTATCTACATTAGAATGGAACAAAATGGAGCACGCCTAAGCCTTCACTGCGGTGACATGTTGTTTCTGGCAGAAAAGCATTGGCAGGGCGCTGGCAAGCACTCTCCATATAGCGTTTCTCTTCGTCGAGAAAGCACATCGCCACTGAACGCAATATGACGTATTGTACGGAAAGGTGTGACAGTGATGACATCAGCGCCTTTCAAAACATTTGTAAAGATTTGGAACTTGCAGAATAAAAGGAAATAAAAAGGGGCTGGCTGCAGCGCGTTTTCTCTAGGCGGCTGCGTGTGGCGGCGTGCGCGCGCTCCTCGTTGGGAACAAGTGACGAAAGGATGCTGACGCTATGTGGACCCTTATTCCGCTGTTGGATGGCTGTGCTGTCAGAGTCAGAGCTCTCTGCAGCCCTCGATGTGTTTTTGAATCTAGTGCACTAAACTGGCGAACACGAGCTTAAATCAAATGAGGGCAGCGATTTCTTTAGCTAGAACTGAATCAGTGATGAAAGGCTGCCTGAACGTTTTCATCTCATTTTAGAGATCGGCATAGTAAGGTGATATGGGACATGTTTGTGGCATTAGTGACGGTGTATTGCACTCATATCTCGCATATTTTCACCACTTTATCGGGTTTCCCTGCGTCAACATGAACGATTTGCAGGAATCTTGGATATGCAGATTTATTGAATTTAAAGTCACCTCTACCGCGCCATATTGTTACTCTTAGAGATCCTCAAATCGCATCCTCGCCTAGTCATACATACAACAGCTATCTTGAATCTTGGCTGAAAGGAACGTTTAGGGGTTAACGATAGATTCATTTGCGAAGGGAAAATGCTTTGCAGCAGTGCACCACGCCGTAAGATTTGCTCGTGTGTAGGAGCGCACGCGTGCCCAGGCCAGCCCATACATGTCTTCTCTGCATTCTCTACATAGCCTTATGTTCTCACCCTGCAGCTTACACGCACTCGTAGTCTCGACCCAGCAGCATAAATCTACACCAGTGTTCTGCTTTACAGATTAAAAAGAGGAGAACTGCGAGAGAGAAACACAGAGCGGCATTGTTTGCGTGCGAACAGTAGAACGCTCATACTGCACAAAAACGACCCTACGCAGGATCAGCAGACTGGCACGAGGGGTTAATGTGACTTCTGACACTGACACAATGAGCAGATTACTGAGCACATGACTGTACCAGCACATGATCTCTGCTTTATTTCCCCCCATCGGTAACTGGTTCAAGGGTTCTGGTTGTACAGTTTTGGTACCTGTTCAAGATTGGCAGAAGGAAGGAAGACCTGGGAGCGAAGGAACACAAAAATTGCTAACTCCCAGATCTCCACTTCTGCTTCTTCTTCTTCTTCACTGAATCCTGACTGACAGTTCAGTGTTTTTTCTCATTCTCTGTTGTGGTCTTAAAACAGACTCCGAGTCCCAAGACCATATCCCGCAAACTATATAAACGCATAACAACGTTTTAGCAATTTTCTGCTTGTCCGAGTCCTTCGACTGGCGCTTATGGGGAATAAAACCCAAGAAACCCAAGGCGCAAGATAAACGAAGGGATCTACCCAGACAGACGTATTGTATCGTGTGTTGTCTCTATTAGTCCAAATTTCCAAATGTATCTACACTGTAATGGGTGTTTTTTCTTTTACTTGGAAGAGCAAATTGCTTTAGATGACCCTGTAATTTAGGCAACTTTTCTCCTCCAGTCTACAATCATACAGTTGACTCAATCGCCCAGTCCTCGGAGGGTCGACCGAGAAAGAAGAAGCAAGAAGTAAAAGTAATGGAACGACCTTTAAGATGGTGGTGGGGACTCGACCAAGGGGAAACAGAGAGACAACGAGATTATTAGGATCCAGGGTTAGTGTCTTTTCAGAGGTTTCTAGTAGAAACACCCTGCTGTATCAAATATGAATGTGATCACACTACGGCGGCTGCATTCCGTAAATCCTGCTCTTTCGTAAAAAAAAAAAAAAAAAAAGAATCAAATCACATTTTTTGAAAGACTTTAGCAGATATAAGAAACGCACGTACTTCATTTCACTCTTTGCCAGAATTTAACCACCAGTTCAGCCGTGTATATGAGTCTCTCTGGTCATCCACTGAGGCGCTGCCAAAATGGCAGCCAAGAGAGACAAGACGACTTTACTAGACGGTCTCTGGTGTAACACACCAAGATGATAAGTCAGCATTTAGTTTACAGAGTTTCCACACACCAAGCAGTAAAGCCAGTCTCAATGGTGCAAGAATAAATGAAGAAGTGGAAACTGATTTACTCATCACACTCTCTTCCTCCATCCCACCACTGCTGATAAGTTCACACATCCAGAGTGGCAAGTGTATGACCTTCAACCTGCTGCTTCTCCACCACAGACTAACTGGGAAAGCGGTAAAGTGGGCGGTGAAAGCGGTAACTCAGAACACCAGCCAAAATAAAAAAAAAACCAAAAAAGCAACACATGTAAGCATGTCTACACACCTCCTACACCGTATACCGTGTAGGATCGGGGACAAACCCGGTACTGTTCAGAGTACCGACCGAAGTATGTCAGTACTAAATAAAGTTTAATCGATCGGTGCCGGATTCCGCGCATGTGAAAGTATGCGTTAGAAAAAGAGAGCGCGTGGACATTGTGACGTTAACCCTGCGACGTGTTGAGGCCAAAACAATAGATTTTTCATTATTTCAGACAAAGTATCAAAAAAAAAAAAAAAAAGTACCAGTACTGAAATCCAGGTACCAGTACAAGTTCAAATGTCAATGGTACCCAAAGCCTAATTTTCCAATACTCTGAAGTATAAATACCAGTTTGAATACCAGGGAACTTCCTCCTGTGATACAACTAGTTCAAGTTTATTACTGCCAAGATCTAGTTCAAGCCTACAAAAAACCCTTTGCTATACACTACTGTTTTTGTGCTGCAAATGGACACACGTGACACAGATGAAAACCACTGCTGAGTGTTTGAAGGCATGTTTGAAATCAGAACTGGAATGCAGGATTAGAAAAAAAGAACTACGATGCTATACAACGCTGTGCTGGAATGACTGCGCGTGTCGTCGTCGACGTAAAGACGGACAGAACAAAAAAAGGCCATAACTGAATTCCCGCACCCACGGAGACGAACAATACATCCAGAGTAAATACAAGTTCAATAAAGCCAATAGAAAAAGAGAGGCTCGTATACAGGATTTGTTTGCTTTGTAAGGAACCACCGTGAGCCAAACTAGACATTAGCCATTGTAGAGCTACTAGTCAGACAGGCACGGCAGATGTGCTCAGACAAATGAGCTTTTGTGGTGGAGAGCAGAGCCGCATCGGAAAAGGAAAGGGGGAGGGATTCCGAAACACAAAGGAATAAAGTACAGCTATTGATTCTCTCCATAACACAACGTACAGCTCTTGCAGGCTTAGGAGGTATGGGAATGAACCCCTGGAAACTGTCCTGCAGTGCACGTTACATAGCTGCTCTAGATGACCCGCTAAAGAGAACTGGGATTCTGAAAGCATCGTGTCATCAGTGCCATGACCGGAGTTACCAAAACATGTCACTAGTTCATTGGGAAGGTGCCAAAATTAAACTCATGGCAATTGATATACATTACCCGGCCAAAATCTGACCACATATATGGATCTGTCTCAGTTACGTTAACTGAAGCTCCTGACCTGTTCCTGTAGAACTTTATACACTGCTGCAACATGATTGGCTGACTGGATAATTGCATGTGTCCACGTGTTCCTATTAAAGTTTAGATACAGCTCTAGCCATAGCATTATAATGCTACTCATTTGCATGTATGTGCGTCATTCACTACACTGGCCCATGAGCAGGAAAAGTCGTAAAAGCAGAGAATTCAGCGTGAGGTAAACATTTGCAGCCACAAATTGCGCAATTAGAAAAACGCGTACGTAATGATTTCAACACCATTAAAAAATAGGAAAGAATCTAGTGCGATCTCGATACATTTACATTTCTCTCACGCGCTTAACTAGACACGGAGCGGCCTGTGGTTAGATAAAGGAGTTCACTGCTACTCCTCGTCTTATCTACGGGTTCCTGGTTTACACTGTAGGCGTACACACATTCAATACCCGTGGTATGCTAGTTGCTTTTTCATTCTGTATATGCGTGTTTAAATGATGAAAGCAATCAGACAGTGATGAGAATATCTCTCTGGACCAGTCTGTAATATCAGTGCGCACTGACGTCACGTGTGCTCCAGTAGCACTGACAGAAAAGCAGAGGCTGTGGTTCGGTGCTCCGCAGCATGCTGCAGAGAGAGCACTTGTGATTTGTCCTCATTACAAGGCTATTACATGACTCCATATTAATCTGTCTTCCAAGTCAACGTTTGTTTGCTGGCTTATTGCAGTAACAGCAGCTCAGACGTGCGGAACAGCGGCGTGCCCCGAAAAGAGAAACGCAATCAGTCGCTTGTGTGCCGCGTCTCATTTGGCATCCGCGCTGCAATATGTGTCTTCATAACTCCAGGAGATCGTTCTCTCTCGCAACTCCAGAATTACAGCGATACAGCCTCGAGGTCCTGCTTCTGCCAAAAAACGACACGCGGAACAGCAGCTCATCACACGGGGAGCGCTTCAACCGCGACGCCAGATCAAACGCGTATCAGCCGCAGACTTGTAACAGCAGGTTTTATCTTTTTATGTTAAGCTGATAGGGATTAGACGTAGAGCTGCTGAATTCTCCATTCTGATTGGTCGCAAAGTGTCCGAATATAGTCATCGTAATACGTACATGTTATCGTTTCTACAGTAACAACGATATTGTATAGCGGGCGCTGCACATCATTTAAGACTGACAATGAAGGAATTTTACGATTTGGGAATGCTTTACATGCTGCAGCGCGCTGCACTGCACTTTTTGCGTCATTTTACCTTCAAAAGCGAGAGGCTGATATGGATCACCACTAACACGGAGTTTGATTCTCTAGGATAGAATTCTGTTCACACACGTGACGCTGCATTCAGATTTGGTAAAAATAAACACTGGTCCTTATCCTACATGCTGAACACTGACATGCTGTGTACACAGGAAGCTTCTTTTGAAAAGAAACAAAGGGTAGTGGTGAGAGGTGCTGAATACTGAGCTATATAGTGTATATATATATATATATATACATTTATATTATAACGGATTATTAGCACATCTAGTAATGATGATGGTTAGCCCAAAAGGATATAAGGGTATATTCAGTCTGTGTATATTAAGACCCACAGTGCCAGGAAATGGTAACATTTTAACTGTTTTTTTCTTTTTTTCTCACTGTAACATGAACACACACACACACACACACACACACACACACACACACACACACACACACACACACACACACACACACAC
>JAQQZX010099900.1:0-11056 GCA_030068355.1 Notoglanidium maculatum | reverse complement strand
AGAAAAAATCATGACAAAACTGAAGATTTCTCTGAAACAGTATGTGATGGGTAAATTGTGATGTGATATTCGTGATCTGCAGCCAAACATCTATAAGAAACACCCAACAGTGTTCAAGAAGCAAAAACTTTGTTGTGCGGTTTATATCAGTGGAGCGCGCACTGTACACGTCCCTGTGCAGGAGCTGTTACTATAGAAACCATAAGTATCAGGAGGAGTGCATTAATATAAAGCTGTGATTTGTAATACACATGACAGAAATGCACTACACCATACAACAGTGTTTATTAATTTAGTTTTAATATTTAACTATTCAGATGACAAGATTCTGATCGACTGTCCGAGTCCTGGAGTTAGAGCAGGTCTGTACAGCTGATACAGGTGCTGTACTTTGTTCTCTCTCCACTTTACCTCTGTGTGTGTGTGTGTGTGTGTGTGTGTGTGTGTATGTGTGTGTTTCCTCCTCAACCGTATCCGTGACAGCAGGTTTCCTGATATAAACAATAGCGAGTGGAATGAACCAACACCCTCCCTGAGACAGAAACACATCTCAAGAGTTACGTTATAATGCAAAATAAACATAACTCACAGCTTTATATTAATGTGCTCGCTCTAATACATTATGTAACAGTTACTACAGTTTCTATAGTAACGGCTCATTCACAGGGACGTGTTCAGCGCATGCTTTACTGATAATAAACTGATTAAAAACTGTGAAAAAAAAACTGTGTGTGTGTCCTGTATGAAGGCGTGTCCAGTGTGAGTGCTGTGTAACAGGCAGAGGTAAAGCTGGAACTGTAAGGGTTCCACATCCTCAGCACAGAGGAGTTTACACTGCACTGCACTTTCTCACTCACATCACACGCTGAGAGTTTTTTGAAGAGAATAAAAGGCAGCTGGTGAGGGAACGACTGTTTATAGCTGCTATAACGTAAAGGAGGACAGGAACTAACCTGTTTCATGAACATTAAATGTACTATATATTATGTACTATATGTGTTATAAGCAGATAAGAAATGTGACATTGTTCTTTAATAACTAAAATATGTAATCATTGGTAAGTTGTTGTGGTGGAAGAGAAATAATAATTAAATGGAAGAGAAATAATAATTAAATGGAAGAGAAATAATAATTAAATGCTGTGAGTATCAGTACCACATCTGGGCTGATGTTGTTGTGAGATGAGACAGATGAGCTCATTAGTGGTTTTCTCACTTAAAAGAACAAAGAAATAAAGCAATAAGTAAACGATGCTCGCTGAGTGCTGATGATCGGCTCCACACAGCCGTTCAGTGCTGTTATATTCACATCCATGACCTCACTCACAAACCATTTCCATCCTCTTCCTCTCATATAAACACACTTTTCACCAGTTACAGTCTTTAAAAGTGTACTTTTACCTTACGCACCTGCATGTTCCTGTTAATGTAAACATAAATTTCACTCTTTTTTAAATAAAGATCAGGTTCATTTAAAGCTGAACAGGGTCAATACAATCAAATTAAAACTGAGTGTAAATTAGCCAACAGAGGAACACATATGAACACACACACACACACACACACACACACTTCAATTCCTGCAAATATTACGTTTTTATAAAGTTTATAATGTCATTCTCTTACCCTGAGCTGTCATCCCTCACTTCAGAACCGAGATAAACCCTACTACAGCCTCCTGTGTGTGTGTGTGTGTGTGTGTGTGTGTGTCTATTGTTGAGTAGCGTGTAATTGCGCCCTCTGCTGATTAGTGTGAGATTCGCACACTAGATGGTGTATTTACGCTGAAACTGACTGACGTTTTAGATTAATAATATTATAAAATTATACTAGATAATCTTGTGAGAAACAATCACATCTACATATTTATCCATTGCTGATTTGTATTAAAAACCTGTTGTTTATGCAGTTTAATATAATATTTAAGTCACAGAAGAATAAAAATCAATAACGCTCAGCCTAACCACTAGAGGGCGATCTAATGACGCACAATAACTGGTCTCAGAGCAGCAATATTCTCCTCACAAACTATATTTAAATGATGAATAAAAGTGTAATAAACAATAAAGACACAAACTTTATCGCCTAAGTGCACAGAACACAACGTTTATGTGCTTTTAAGCGTTTTAGAGAAATTGCGAAACAGGACGTGCTCCCCTATTCCACTGAGCAGTGGTATTAACCGTTTCCAGGGCAACAAACGACAGCGTAACAAAACAAAATTATTAAACAAACAAAAAGGGAGTTTCAAACATAATTACTTTAGTTATTTTTTTTATATAAAAATAAAAATGCTCTGTTAAATGAACATTTTTTGGAACATTCACCGAGTTTTTAGAATGTTTTCGTGTCCCCCATTATAACTAGCAGTGGTATGATCCATTTTCACACTTACATCCATTAATGTGTTATTGGGCATAAAATGTGTACTAGCTCTGATTTATTATCACAAAACTGCCAAAGTGTCTTACTATAACATCTTTATTCTTATTTTTACTGTATTATTAATATCCACTTTGCACTTTTTTACTCTTTAAATGATCCTGGAGCTGATTATGCAGTTGCTCTCCCCTAAATATCCAATATATCCTATATATACTCCATAAAGTATTTAAGTGACACTTAGAAATTACTTTGACTGCTTTACAAAATAACATCAAACCAAGTGGCATTTATTTTATAGAAGGATTAAATCAGTGATGAGATGTGGCATTGTTGTTGGTGCCAGTTTGAGTTTTCAGAAACTGCTGTTCTTCTGGGAATTTCACACTCAGGCTCTAGGGTTTACACAGAATGGTGCAAAAAAAACAAAACAAAACAAAAACACCAAGTGAGCATCATTTGCATGGGTGGAAATGTCTTGTTTATAACAGAGGATCAGAGGGGGATCAAACATGCTGGTTACAAACATGGTGACCACAAATGTATCTCAGAACACACAATGTATTGAACCTTGAGGTGGATGAGCTACAGCAGCAGAAGACCACATCAGGCTCCACGCCTGTCAGCCAAGAACAGGAATCTGCGTCTATAGTGTATACACACACACACACACACACACACACACACACACACGCTAAACAGATGAAGACCAGAAAAATAATTTTTCCAAACTTCAACTGTACTGGACTTTCTACAGACTTTATGAAACAGATTTCTGTTTCAGTCCAGTTTAATTTCTCTGTATAATGTCTCTGACTGTATTAGCTTTCGCTCACATTTTTAATCGATGATGCTGCCAATAAGAAACTCAGTCAAGATTTTAATCTCACCTTTATACTGGGTGAAGAAGTTTACAATTTAAAGATTTTTGGTTTAATTACTCAATTGGATAAAGTATTCAAATGAATGCACTTTTAATTATAAGAAGCTTAAGTTGCATAAGTAAATGTAATTAAAAAAAAAGTTAAGTACAAAAAACAAAAGATTTCGTCAGTCAACGTTTTGTGATAGTTTTTTTTTAATTACCCGGTTCACCCGCTGCGCCTGGCACTAAAAAAGGCGTGTAAACTTCCGGTTATGTACAGGAAGTTCTTTGCTTTTAAAAGTGAGTTTCCGGTTAAGCGAAATTCGTGGTTTAGCTTTGAATATATATATATTAATGTATATAATTAATAATTATTATTAATTTTAATTTTTTAAATTAATTAATTAAACGAATTTTGAGCTTCTCGTTTTTAAATTAAACTGCATTTGAAGGTGTAAAAATGAAAATTAATAAAGTGAATTAAAAAACGTATTTTGTGTTATATATATATATATGCTATAATTTAGTGTATAGTATAATTTAATTTTACAGTTTGCATTTGGAGAGTTAAGCTGTAGAAATGTTTTTAATAAAAAGATTAATAAAAATCTTTTTTAATAAAAAGATTACTTCGTGTTGAGTGACTTATGTGTTTGTAATTCTTTTACGTGTAATTGCGTTTTAAATATATGCATGAATCTTCTTAATTATGTTTCATGTCTTATTCTAGAGGTTTATAACTTGACTGTAGCGCTTTAACTAATAATGACTTTAATTAATTAAAAAATGATGTACTTGTAAACTTCCGGTTGAGTTGTGTGCGTGCGTGGCGAAGGCGGCACGTGATGACGTCATTGGCGAAGCTCTGAGCTGTTTATTGTTCGTTTCACCGTCGAAGAGTAAAAAACAGCGCAGTAAAGGGAGTAAAGTGCCGTGAGGTCCTGAATAAACCCTCTCCCTGCTGGCTAGTGGGAGCGCTAACCCTGTCCGAGCCGAGCTGCAGGAGAATCAGCCCTCTGTAGCGCTTTATATTCGGTTTTATCATTTTTTCGGGAGCCATTTTAAAGCAGAGAAGAGGCCGGAGACAGCGGTTTGGCCATGGCGTACGCTTATCTCTTCAAATACATCATTATCGGAGATACAGGTACAGAACACACTCACCCTGTCAGCAACACAAGCTAGCTGGCTAACACCATTAGCACTGCTAACCTGTCTGCGGTCGGTGTTTTATTTAAACCCCCCTTTATGTGGAGTATTTCCGCAGTGTTGGAGTGAATGACGTGGTAAAAGCGAGGGGTGGGATGACAGACCCGAGGATCTGCTTTCCTTTTCTCTCTGCGTCGATTTTATTACATTTCTTTTGGGGAATTTTGATTTGTTTTGGTGAACGCAGAATAATTTATTCCGAATTTCTAAATGTCAATATTAACCTGCCAGCATTGTGTCATATGGCGGACCTAGGTGCATATTTATCAAATAGCATAATATCACTTATCGAGTTAATCATTTCTGCAAGAAATATCATTATATCCACAACTCAAATCTGGATTCAATTTATAACTGTTACCCTTGTTGTTATTCAGACTGGGTGTGGGAAGTTAACCTCTATGCTAAGCTAGCTAGCCTGCATTTTTCCACCATCCGTATTTAGACAAACTCCTCCCCTTGCTCTGAGATTGGCTATGTTGCACTTATTCCTGCGCTGCGATTGGTGGGACTGTGTGCCCTGTTTTCGACCAGCCAATCGTACTGCAGGAGGCGGGATCTGTCGGAATATGATTAGAAAGAAAGATGACACCTTGCTAGCAATCTCCCGCTATTCAGTACAATATGATTAGCTTGTTAATTATCGACACGTTTAAATAAAAAAAGCTACATGCATTTTTATAACAGTGTAATAATATAATCAGTTTACATGTTAGTAAACTAAAGCTGTACCGTGTGTTGGACTGGAATAGAGACTCAGGTGAGATGCGCTAAGAGGCTGTTCAGGAAAATGGCGTTGAGTGGAGGTTAGCTCTCAGGCACGTGAGAGTGTTTATCATCATTATAACCTCTTATAAACACATCACAGTCCCTAAACATGCGAGACTAATGTGGGTTTATCAGCTGGTGATGAAGTATTTAGATGTTTTCATTGCAGAAAATATTGCAGGCTTTTACACACTCATGTAATTTAATGTATTCACACATGGAGGTGATTTTTATACTTATTTTATATACACACACACACACACACACACACACACACACACACAGTCTGTTTATTTCAGCAGTGTTTATCCTCTATATCTGTTCAGTGTTAATGTGGATGGGAGCAGATGGCAGGCTGGAGATGAACAAAGCGAGTAAATAAACAAAACCCAGACTCTTTTACACGCTTTAGGCATTTTATCCACATCATCTCTGTAATGATCATCTACACGCCAATAAATTCATTTCTGTAATCTGTATCACAATATTTAGGTTTTCTAACAAACCGCCAGCAAAGCATGTTGCAAAATCTGTAATCGTTTCACAATTTCAAGATTCGAGTAAAAGATCAAGTCAGCTGATGAGTTCATTAATCCTGTAATTAATCAAAAATAAATAATAATTAAAAAATGACAATCACATTATTCACAATATTTGTGGTAGTGATTTATCATGAGATCAATGTTTCGTCATCATATCAACCAGCCCTGTAGGCTAAGAACCCATAATAGTAATAACAGCAGCAAGAGTAAGCTGAATGAGAGGGTTAGTCTATATAGCTTAAGTTATACAGTACCTTTCTCAAACCCAAGGTCATTTTACAGTTTTGGAAAAGAAACGCACAAAACACCAAATAATAATAAATCAGTCACACTGACTGATGAGTGAGGGATACGAACTCCATACCTGCGTCGCTATCAGAGAAGGTTATAAGCAGATCCTTCCCTTTCTTTTACCAAGCTAAGAAGCTGTGACGTGTAGCGCGCTGCACTTCAGCGTTTATCAGAAAGGATTTGAATTCAAACACTCTTTGGAAGCTAAGCACCTGTCATTTTCCAGAGAACCCTTAAAGTACCGACATGTTCTCGGTTTTAAGACGACAATAAAGAGCAATCATGTGGATTGTTTTTTACCTCACAGGTACTCTTGTAATACACACACACTCTCAGACCAAAGGGCTTTCAGGGTTCTTAAAGGATCTTTATTGGATAATTAGGGGTTCTTTTCTCTCAAGAAGTATTCTTCCATTTCTGATAGATAAACACTGTGTTGTTGGAAGTTGTTTATAAAACTGCAGCAGGGCAGAATGTTCTTCACGTGTGCTTCTGTAACATGATGTGATGAAGCTCGAGTAAACACAGAGTCATCCAACTACATGTTACTCAATTCTTACTCAGCTGTTACTCACCTTACATTAGGACCCACTACTCCTCCCCTGGATCGAGGCCTTGCGGTCCTGTAGCCTTCCAAATGGAGCATTTTCAGATGCAGATGAAGTGATAGAAGAAAATTCCCAGAATGCTTTGCAAAGTTATGCAGTGCAACATGGAACAAAACTACCGATCCCCTAAATTGCGCCCTATATCGCCCTGTTCCGCTGCGCCGCGCCCAGGGCGTCCCGCCGCGCCGCAACAATTAGTTGCTGAATGGAGTATAAATATGCTGAGTGATTTGCTGCCCCAAAGGTGCCCCACATCCACAGGTGACATTTTTCTGCAATGGGAATCACTTAGAACTCCTTATATACAGAAGCAGCACTGTTTAAAACGCTGAACATTCTGACCGAAGCTCCTTGTTGTCATGGACCTTCATCATCACATCATTTTACTGACACAATTTTGTTGTGATTATAATCAGTCGTGATGTGAGAGAAATCGCCCAGTTCATCTGTTTCACTCCCTCAAAGCCCCACTGAGGATGTGTTTCAAATCAGATTATAGCATGCTAATTAGATTAGACAACAGAAGCAGCATCAGACCACACACACACACACACACACACACACACACACGCGCGCACACACTGTGTTTTGACTATGCATCCTCCTCGCGTCCTCTTCTCGAGTGTGTCCTCTCGCTTAGCAACCACTGTTGCTCTTGGTAACACACACGCAGTGTAAACGATCGAGGCTGTTTGTTTTCAGCGTAACAGGCCCAGGACACAGCGTGGCGTCTTCAGCAGGAGTGTTTCGGGGAAGTTCTCGTCTGTGTGAGGGTTTCTCAAATGATTCTGCATCAATGCAAGACGCCTTCGAATTGTTTATTAAAGACACAATCATCAGACTTATAAACTGTCTCTCTGGAACTATTCGGCTGTGTTTAAGGTGTGTTTACATTCTGCATGAGAGGAGGAGAGAGAGAAGATGCGTAGTAAGGAACGTCCACGCCAAGAAGTGAAACCAGCTGACTTTTGGGAACACTTTGGGTTTTATGAGGCTGATGGTGAAAAAAACGATCGACAAGACTGTTTATACCGAGATTAAATATTTCAGCAAGTGTTGAGAAATGACATCAGGAGCTAACCAGTGAACCTTACACACACACACACACACACACACACACACACACACACACACTATCAATCAGTCTGTCATTTATCGATAAGGAACTGCATCCTCAGGCCACAAACCACTCATTTTTAAATGTGGTGGGTTTTTTTTGGTCCAAATTCAATCTGAGTTTTCGGTCACCGAAAAAGCTTTTTGAGAAAAAATAATCCTCCAAGTCAGATACATTTTAAACTCCGATCTCCCTGCTTTTGTGTGTATGTGTAAAATGCATGTTTCTGAAAAACATCACTGAAGTACAGATTTCTTGCTTGCATTTCTTACTGTCATTGTTCTCACACACACACACACACACACACACACACACACACAGCAGAGATACAGTGAACTGATATCACTGTTGGGGCTCGGCGTGATCGTGTGAGCCGTTTCACATCGCTTTAGCGTCCTCGTGTGGACGGAGAGGTCCGTAGCGCTGCTGAGGCACGGCTTCTCCTCCCAGTGGCTCCTCACAGACGCCTCGGCTCGGGTGATCACTCACTCTGCACGAAGAATCATTTTACAATGGAATCGATTCCTGTAGCCAGTGAGGACTCTCCTGCTCCACTCGGCAGGGTTCAATGAGGAATACTGATTTGTGTTTAATCCCTTGATAAAGTGAGCGAGTGTGCACTCCTGTGTGTGAGTGACCGTTGTTCTCAGAGTAAAGTGCACCCAGGCTAATCTGAAAAATGCAACGACTCAACAGTGAGAGAGTAAAGTGTGCTGATCATCAGTCACACACAGGAACAGGGGAGTGATTTATCCACAGATTAATAACCTCAGTGACGCTGCGTTACACAGCGCGGAGCAGAAACACGCCATGTCCATACTGCCATAATAAAGCGCTCTCCTCCCTCCTCGAGATACGCTCAGGTGTGGCGTCGAGGTAGACCTCTCACTGCTCAGGGCCAGGTGTACCGCTCCTCACTGCCTCACACACACTGTCACAGCAGCACATTCGAGCACATTAGTCATACGCACCTGTACTCACCTGTACTCACCTGTATGACTGCTCCATTAGCTGAACTGCACAGTTCTGCTAGAATCTGTCCTGTAATCCTGTACTGTACCAGTTTACACCGTTAATCAGGTGTGTGCTGACGCCTCTCTCTCTCGCTCTGTGTGTGCGTGCGCGTGTGTGTGTGTGTGTGTGTGTGTGTGTTTTTCAGGTGTGGGGAAATCCTGCCTTTTATTACAGTTCACAGATAAACGCTTCCAGCCTGTGCACGACCTCACCATCGGTAAGCTCACACACTCATTACACCCTAATCTCTCACACACACACACACACACACCGCTTCTCTTATGCGTTTCATTAACGTGTGTGTGTCTGTTGTGTTTGCTAATAGCAAATATGAAGCCTGGCACTCATAACTCACACAACCGATTTTCACACTGATGAGTGTGTTATTTAATTTGCGTTGAATGTGTTGGAAGAAGATATAAATAGGTGCGTGTGCCTTTAGGGGTGTGAGACAATATCGATACACGCGAGTATTGTGATGTAATGTTTTGCATTACTGTGTCTATTTTTAATTAATAGTTTACCTGAAAAGCTTCATTACAGACTGCAGTTCATTTTGTGTTGTTTAAACCCCTGACCACTAGATGGCAGTGCTGTTTTCTAACTTCAGCCTTTTGACTTTTAACCCTGAGACAGGAAGTAGCATAAGGTTGCACTGCTAAAATTAGCATTAGCCCACTTAGCTGACTGGTAACGTTACCGCAGATAGCTGAATCTGAATGAGATTTTAATTTCTTAAGATAAATAATTGATATAAATATGATTATGATTAGTGAATTGTAATGTGTGATTAAACTGCAAGTGAGGATCTGCTAAAAGAACTGTGATGGTTCATGATTAGAAACGTAGAGTTCCTGAACTACAGACAGTGTTTAATTTCACACCATCAGCTGCAGAGTGTTTCTGAAATCGCTCTGAGTGGGGTCCACCAGCTGACGAGTGCTAACGTGCAAATATATACACTGTATAATGTGTGTGTATGAATTTCTGTGTTTAAAACTGGCTTAAATCTGATCTAAATCATTTCCATACTGGTATGTCCAATCCGAGGCTAATGACGACAACAACAACAATAATAATGTTATTGAGATTTTCAGCAGTGTTCTGTCTTCTTTAGTGCATTTGTAATCTGTAGCACATAGAAACACCTTTTCCTCTCTGTGTGTGTGTGTGTGTGTGTGTGTGTGTGTGTGTGTGTCATGACCAAGTTTCTTATCAGATCCTCTCGTTCTCACTCACAGGTGTAGAATTCGGAGCGCGGATGATCACCATAGATGGAAAACAGATAAAGCTTCAAATCTGGGACACGGTGAGTCGTCACCACTTCACCACCACGTCACCACTTCACCACCCCTTCGCTCACCAACACTTCACCACTTCACTGACCCACATATTGACTCCCTTTGCAGGGTGTGAGGATGTCTTACTGAAAAATACACAAAGTGTTTAAATAATTACTGTTTAAATGTTTTTATAAGCATGAGGTGTGTGTGAGTTGCATTTCCAACACAGACAGCAGGGGGCAGTGTAATGCAGCACACTGATCACCATGTGCATGCCCACCAGTCTACTCTCCGTTGTCATGGCGATGTTGGTTTAATGTCTGGATGTGCCCTATACCTTAGCGTAGGCTCCACCTTCTTCACTGAGCAAGTCACTGAGGTTAGTGTGAGTTCTGACTGCCCCCTACTGGACAGGATAGGTCTCAGGCTCACGGCGTGGTATAGGATCAGTATGTGAATGTTGAAGCAGTCAGTGAACGTCTGCGTCATTAAGTGGTCTGTTAACCGCGCTGTAAACAACTCGCAAAGCAGTGTGAGAGTGTTCTGGGTTCTGGGCATGCCGGTATTCTGCTTGCTGCGACCTGGTTCTGTACTGTGAGAGAAAGGGCAGAACTGTTACCGTGTACTGCTGGGCTATGTGCGTGGCTGTGGTGTGCGTGGCTGTGGTGTGCGTGGCTGTGGTGTGCGTGGCTGTGGTGTGCGTGGCTGTGGTGTGCGTGTGCGTGGCTGTGGTGTGCGTGGCTGTGGTGTGCGTGGCTGTGGGTGTGCGTGGCTGTGGTGTGCATGTGCGTGGCTGTGCTGTGTGTGCGTGTGCGTGGCTGTGCGTGTGTGCGTGGCAGTGCTGTGTGCGTGGCTGTGCGTGTGTGTGTGGCTGTGCTGTGTGTGTGTGTGTGGCTGTGCTGTGTGTGTGTGTGTGGCTATGCTGTGTGTGTGTGGCTATGCTGTGTGTGTGTGGCTATGCTGTGTGTGTGTGGCTATGCT
>JAQQZX010099859.1:0-11056 GCA_030068355.1 Notoglanidium maculatum | reverse complement strand
GCAGTTGAAAAAGGGTTGGCCCTGGACTTTCGAAGCAGCAAACGGTCCTCTCGAAGAGTTGTCTTACGGGGTCTGCCTGACCTGGGCTTGTCATGAACATCACCGGTTTCTTCATATCTTTTTTTATCCTCTCCACTTGACGTTTGGATGCATTAACGATGACTGCCACCTCAGCAGCAGACTTGGTCTTCAAGTTTTTGATGATCAGCACTTTGGTTTGCGGTTGAATCTTTGGCATGTTCTCAGAAGTCAGGTTGCACTTCAAGTGAAGGTCTGGTGTTCTGGGGTTCTTTTTATACACACCTGGGATTATGTTAATTACAGTATTTGTCATGGGTGAACCTCTAATCTGTGAATAGTTGAATCATTAAAAGACATGACAAGACTTTTGTCCTTGCATAAACTGGTGTTATGGACTTTAACAAGCTCTGAACATCAGGACACTTTTTAACTGTTTAATTTTGCACCCAGTTATTAATGTGAAAGCCCTTGGAATTAAATTGAACCATTTATTGTAACAATTGATTGATTAGAAATAAAGTTATATGCCCTTCTAAGTTACTATGTCCTTATGTGACAAGACTTTTGTCAATGACTGTGTATATATATATATATATATATATATATATATATATGTAAGCAGAGAAAGAAAGAGAGAGTGAGAGTGAGTGAGTGAGAGAGAGAGAGAGAGAGAGACTTTTCTTGTAATGCAATATATTACAAATTAATGAAAATTGTACAGTGATTTTCTGGAAGCAGATTTGCCAGTTAAGTACTTTAAATCTACCTTAAATAACTATAAAATATTTTACAATAAAGTACTACGATATTTTACATTTCATAGCACACTGACAGGATACAACTGAGCTGAAGGTTTAAGGTCTTGCTTAAGGACCCAATCACATCATCTTGCAGGAGTTGAGATTTGAACACATGACCTTCTGATCCGTGACTCAAAACCTTAACCACTGATTCACTACCACTAACGTAACTAACTTGCACTGGCTCAGTCACTGAATTAACTCACACACTGAATTTACTACACCAAAGTTTTTACTAGAACATAAAACTATATTCAAAAAGGATTAGCACTCACCTAAAATAGTCCCTAAAATAAACTGCACTACACTGATATACAGATGTAGACACTAGGAGAATTGTTTACGATTCTCACCCCTGCCAAAAACATTCCATGTCCCACCATGCATCACAATTTCTGTTTTTTTACTCTAAACCAATGCTCTAATTGTTTTACAATACAATCCTTGAAAAAAAGTGTTATTTTGCGGTAATTTGTTACTGTATAATTTTTTTTTTAAAAAGTTGCATCTGCTTTGACCTTCTAATTCTAATGTAATTTTGTGGCTCAATATCAAATAATTACAAAAAACTGACAAAACCTTATGACATCATAAGTACCTTAAAAAAAAAACCCACACAGAATTACTTTTGTAACCAATTTAAATCTTGTTTATATAGAGTTCCAGTTGTTATCTTCTTTTTATTACTTCATATCTTATGCACACACACACACACACACACACACACACACACACACACACACAAACACACACACACACACACACAAAATACAGGTAGATATATACCAGAAAGTCTTTGCAGCCTATATTAAAGAACAGACCACATGAAAGCAACAAAGGCTTAGAAATGGTCTTCTGGATGTTGGCTTACCTGCGCGTGTACCAGTCTCCAGAACACAAGAAATCTCGCCAAGTTCCACCAAAGTGTGTGTTTCATGTTGCCAGTTTGCAGAAATAGCTGAGAAGCGAGAGCCCAAAATCTCTCTGTGATGTTAGGAGTATATTCCCATTCCCCAAAGCCCACGTCCCGCACATATACTAACACACGCAGGTACAAACATCACTTCCATTCCGCGTGATGCCACTCCTCCATCAGCAACACTCAGGCGGCGCGCGCGCTCCTTCACTTCTATCCCGGTGAATGAAGAAAGTGGAGAAAGTGGGGGGTGGAAACTATGTCGGCTTTATGCGCCGTCGCCTCCCGTCGTTAACGGCAGAGTCCCAGGTATCTCCGGGAAGTCGAGATGAGCTCCGTTACGCGACTTCCTCCCTCCAGCGTCACGTCCCGGTCCGTGTGCGCGCGCGCCCGGGAGCCGCGCCGGTAATGGAGCCGCGCGCGCGCTCCGCTCAGCGTGTTTAGAGCTGTAGTAGTAGCGTGTGACCGGAGCGCGTACAGAGTGCGTGTCCATGCGCGTGACTGACTGCTTCAAGGGTTTTGGATACGAACTCCTCTGGATTCTGTGGATAGAGAGAGAGAGAGTCAGAAGCGTGCGCGTGGTTTCTCAAGTGGGCCTTGCTGATGAGTTTCTTCAGATAATGCACCTTCTGGAAGCCCCTCTGCTTTGGTTAAGTACGGGTTAATTAAAACAAAAAAAGTGCACATGCCTTATAATTAATGATAGATTAGATTGGATTAGATTAGATTAGATTAGATCTTTGTCATTGTGCAGAGAGCGATGAAAATAAATAATAATAATATCTCACTAATAAAAAGGAAGAAATAATATATAATGCAGTGCTAATAATAACGCTAATAATAAGGCAGTGCTGCAGTATGTGGATGAGTAATTAGGTCTGCAAAGATTTTAGTGCAGGATGTGCAATATTATATGAAGAAGAAAGAGGGATGGGTGATTATGATTTTTTTCAGTGTGTATCCCTAGCCCCTTTTGAAAATGTATTCAAAAACAGTAGGCATTCACATTTCAGAGATTATGCATGTAATCAGACATTAATGCGTATGCACTGTTCTGACTGCGGGACTCGAACCCTGGTATGTTTCTTACCTTACATTCTCTCATTACCTATACGGCTTATATGTTCACGTTCCCACGTATGGGCATTCATGTGGTTCTTTACGCAAATAACCACGCGAGTCCTTGTGAACTAGGTGAACTGTAGCGCAGCTGAATTGCAGCAAGAAAGAGATTCGACCCTGAATCGACCCAACTCCGGGAAGTGAACCAAACGTGCTGGGGAATTTGTTTTGTGGCCGTTTTTTTCTTTATTAGTGAAAGGAGCCAAAGGACAGTTATAGCGCTGCAGAAATGTGAGGTGTGATTTGGTCCAAAAAGAGAAAAATAAACGGTGGCTGTGATGCACAACATTTTAAACTCGTTATCTATATCATTATTTAATCGTTCTAATCAGTTTTGCATGTTCTGAGTGATTTTTTTTGTACAGTAAATCCCCTGCTTGAAGTCTCCTGCATCCAACTATTTTTCATTCCAGGTGACTCACCATCATCTTTTAGGATAAAGTGAATTTAGGTGCACTATATGGCCAAAAGTTTGTGGACAACTAACCATCACACCCATACGTACCTGTTGAACATCTCATTCCAGATTGAACTCCTTTCCTGTTATTATAATAAGCGCCAGTCTTCTAGGAAGGCTTTGCACTAGATGTTGGGGATTTGTGATCATTCAGCTGCAAGAGCATTAGTGAGAGCAGGTACTGATGTTGGATGAGGAGTTTTGGGGTGCATTCGATGTTTACGTTCATCTCAAAGGTGTTCAGTGAGGTTGAGGTCAGGGTTCTGTGCCGAACACTGGCGTTCTTCTACAGCAGCCTTGGCCAAACCATGTGTTCATGGCGCTTGCGTTGTGCATGGTGCCATGGTCATGCTGGAAGAGGTTTGGGCCTCTTAGTTCCAGTGAAGGAAAATCTTAATGCTACAGCATGCAAAGACATTCTATACAATTGTGTGCTCTCAGCATTGTGAGAACAGTTTGGGGAACAATGACACATGGGCATGATGGTCAGTTGTCCACAAACTCTTGGCCAAATAGTGTGTATTGGGACATCAGATGAATTGGGAATGCTTAGCCCAATAACATTTAATATCTGGCCTGATATAGTAGTCAAAGACAAAGCCTGTGTTACTGAGCTCTTTCAGTGGAATTGAGTGTTAGAAATAGCATGACTTAATTCATCAAACATCATCAAAGGGGGTGTGGTAAACATGAAATGGGAAGTTCACCCCAAACATCTTGACCCCTCCAGAAATGACATATGCATTGCTTAGTTTTTTTTTTCCATAAGGTTATATAATAGACATGACTACATATTACACTTCCACTCACAGAGCACTTTAATAGGAACAACTGCACACCTACTCGTTCATGAAATTATCTAATCAGACCACCATGTGACAGCAGTATGATGCATAAAATCATGCAGATACGGACCAGAAGCTTCATACAACATTCAACCAGCAGAATGGGGAAAAATCTTATTGACAGTGGCATGATTGTTGGTGCCAAAGTTTTTCAGAATGATGCAATAAAGAAAAAAACATCAAGTGAGCGGCAGTTCTGTAGACGGAATCCCCTTGTTGATGAGAGAGAGGTAAATGGAGAATGGCCAGGCTGGGTCGAGCTGACAGAAAGTCTACAGTAAGTCAGATAACCACTCTGTACTCTTGTGGTGAGCAGAAAAGCATCTCAGAATGCATGACATGTCAAATAACAGCAGAAAATCACTTCGGGTTCCACTTCTGTCAGCCAAGAACAGAAAGCTGGGGCTGCAGTGATCACAGGCTCACCAACACTGGACACTTAAAGAGTGGAAAATCACAGCCTGGTCTGATGAAGCTGGATTTCTGCTGAGGCACATAGATTTGGCACCAACAGCATGAATCCATGGATCCAACCTGCCTTGTGCCAACAGTCCAGGCTGGTGGAGGTGGTGTGATGGGGTGGGGAATGTTTTCTTGACATCACCATGTGCATCCCTTCATGGCCACAATTTACCATCTTCTAATGGCTGCCTCCAGCATGATAATGCACCGTGTCACAAAGCAAAATCGTCTCTAACTGGTTTCATGAACATGACGATGAGTTCGGTGTTCTTCAGCGGCCTTCCCAGTCACCGGATCTGAATCCAGTAGGACGCCTTTGGGATGTGGTAGAACGGGAGAGTCGCAGCATGAAAGTGCTCCTGAAAAACCTGCAGGAACTGTGTGATGCGATCATGTCAACATGGAGCAGAATCTCAAAGGAATGTTTCCAACATAGTGGAGTCCATGCCATGAAGAATTGATGCTGTTTGGAGAGAAAGGGAGGCTCCACCCATTATTACTGTAGTGCTCCTGATAAAGTGCTCAGAGTTATTTATTATGCATATATGATGGTTCAGCTTAATTGGGACAGTCTTAAAATAAAAAGCGGAGAGAAGAAAAGTGATGGAATATAATGGATGCCCGAGAAAGTGCTCGAAACACCCAACAACTGAGGTTTAACGATGAATTCATGGATATTATGTGCAATAAATAGTGTTTTATGAAGCATTTTAAGAAGCAGGGAAAAAAGATAGACTGGGAAATATAGAATATTGCTTAGGCTTATTATTTCTGCATATGTGGTCACTTAGTGTACCGAGTTCATATAATTATTTGTTGTGTTTTGTTTTTTAAAATCATCTTCCTTGCTACTGCAAGAAATAAATGAAAAAATGTTGCTTACTTCTAAGTGGTGCATTTAATAGAGATTTTACTTAGTCTGATTATAACCAGTCAGTTCAGATTGCCTATAAATTTGGAAAATATTGAAGATTTTCTAAATCCTGTTATTGTTGTTATTGCTGTAAGAAAAAGACTATTACTTAGACATCTTAATATGTAGTCAGTTTGTCTGTCCTTTGTGTTCATTCGATACTAGAGTGTCTTAATGATGCATTTGGAGAATTTCTTTTTAAATCCTGTTATTAAAATCTGATTTATTAATGCAATGAGTAAGTATGCTACAAATAAATGACATTTTAAACCTGCCACCGAGGTAAAAACTAAAGACCTGACCTAAACTGACGAAGCTGCGGTATGTTTCCCAAATGTCCAAACATGCCATTAAAATGGTTTGCATTCAAGGGTAAGTCATGCTTCGTTAGAATATGACATACGCAGTTTATGTCTCTTGGCATGGATATAGTTAACATCTCAGAAATGTGTCATGTGTTGGATATATTGTTTTATGATTGGCAAGAAAGTCGAATATATCTGAATTCGCCCTAAATTCCAAATCCAAGAGAAAACCTTGTTGAGACTTCAGTTAGGCTGAATAATTAATAATGTTAATAATGTTTGCTACGGCTGGGAATGAAAAGTTTCAGTCTCAAACCAATGATGTAACAGCACAAATATACAGTAGTACAGCATTGCTTATAAGAGTCCTCACATTATATAACTAAATAAAGTATTGATTGATTGATTGACTGATGTTATAACTCTTACATGAGTTATGCTATAATATAAATTATAATAGTGGTGCATTTTAGTAATTAGAAGTCCCTTGATCCCTTCAAGGTGAAGATATTGATGATAGCGGTAATGATCTAACTCAAAGCGGGACCCAAGATGCATGATGTTTAATTTTGTTAACGAATTTGAGTCTGGTACAATTGTATGCATGCATCATATGGATAAGCTAGCAGTTTACTTCCTGTTTCCTGGAGTTCTGCTTCATTATATAACAACAGCCCTAGATATTCTCTTACTCTTCTTGTGTGTTAATATATAAATCATTTATTCGCCATGAGCTGTGCTGCTTGTGGTTCCTGTCAGGTATGTAATTCACACATCAGTCCTGACATCAGAAAAACAATTATTTGTTCTTTTTTTTTTAAACCTTGATAAATAGTCTTGCTGTGAATCACATTTAATGAATTTAAACTTGAAATTGTATATTGTAAACTTAAAATATAGAGCTACACTGGTCCCCATGGGTCGTGTTGTTTACCCCATGGGTTGTGTTGTTATGGATGGCTCCTTCTAAGAATGGATCTATGAGGTGATTGGTCGTCATAATCTTTTAATCTTACTTCTGCAGATGAACACTGTATCTTCGATCCCTGCCTCTAGAAGAGCATTAACCAATTTGTCATACTTTCATGCTGTCTTTGACAGTCTTATTCCACAATGCTCCCCAGGCAGTGTTGCTTCATTAGGATGATCTTTTTGCCGTTGTGTGAAACTAGACCTATGTAGGTGCTGCAGGAATGTTAGCTGTTCACTCAGGTCCATTCTGAGCTTCAAATCCTGGCTGGAGCAATTATTGGTTTTGATTTCTTTGCTTGGTGTCTAGGTTGTTAGTCTGCTCCCATGAATGCTATGGTCTTTTGCCCAAGGGCTGCATGTCTTTGCAGGCTTCCGGTCATTCTACAACTGGTTTCATATCTGGCCAGTGGTAGGATAATGATAAGAGTGGGAGAGAGAAAATAATGCACAGATTATGGCACTTTTATGGATAGACATTGTGTTTCAGGCCAAAAAAAAATTGAAATGATCTCTTGAACTATGCTGTATCCAAGGCACACATCTATTCCACACAGCCAGAAAAAAGCAAGTGGAAAAAAGGTATTGCATCAGCAAGAGTGACCTTTTTCAACTCTTTCAACCTGGTGATATGGCAGGATGTCAATGAAACTGTGGACTTGAGTGTAGGCTACACTGAACATGCACCATGGCCAACACATCCTGTGACATGCACTAAAGCGTTTAGCGCATTTAACCTCGCTAAAACAACAGAACAGACTTTTCCTTTTCATGCCACAAGACCAAGATCCTTGTGGCCTTGTAAACAGCCTTGCATGCCCTCTCCTTTCCCATGTCATTACTCACTGTATGTTGAAACTACTTTTGTCATTTAATCACTATACTTATTCTGGATCATTTGAGAGATTTGATTCACATCTATTCCTCAGTTACTGGCAGGTCAATGTAGTGAATGCAAAAATATCCCAGCATAGCCACCATTTACTCATTTGATTTGTCACCTATTAGAATATACAGTTGAGGTGAGAAGGTTACATTACACTCATCATGGGCATAAATGTCATGCCAATATTGGGCTTTCGGTGATTATTTTAGCTGTTAATTTTTCTGGGGAGGAATGATTGTACAATATATATTTTTAATCGAAAACTTGGTGCACAAGTTTTAATTTATTTGCCGTTTTCTGAAATCATCAAAATTATACACATGTAATATTTGGTTAAATGTCTCTTAGCAAGTTCCACTTTGACCAGATGCTTTTAATAGCCATCAACAAGCTTCTGTTCAAATTCTGGTTGGATATTTGACCAATCATCTTAGCAGAATTTGATTAAATTTGTTGGTTTCCTGGCAAGTTGTAAGCTCAATCAGTCATTGGATTGACCAACACACAGTACAGTGGAAAAGTCCAAGGAGCACAGTGCAGATCCAGGAAAGAGGATCATAGTTTTACACAAGTCAGGAATGTCTTTTGCCACTTATATAAACAACTGCTGATTCCAAGCTTCAAACAGTTATATGTAATTACAAGTTACTGTAGCTACTTTGGCGACATCTGGAAGAAGACCCAAACTGTCAGCTGAGAGAAAACTGCTTGGATGGTCAGGAACAACAACCCAGTAACCACCAAGGCACAGGCCTGCCAAGAACTGGAAGCCGCTGAAACAGTCAAGGAATAATAAGGACTAACTCAGAATTCTTCAGCATAACCTGAAACCATCAGCTAGATGGTTGAAACTTGGACAGTTGGGTGTTCCAACAGTTAAATGACCCCAAACACACATCAAGGCTGGTTGTGGAATAGATAAAGCAGTCTAGTCCTGACCTCAACCTTATTGAAAATGCATGGACTGAGCTTAACACCTGCCAGGAAACCAACAAAGTTAATTGAATTCTGCCAAGAAGTGTGAACAAATATCTGACCCGAATTCCACCAGAAGCTTGTTGATGGCTATTGAAAGCATCTGGTCAAAGTGAAACTTGCTAAGGGACATTTTTACCAAATATTAGGTGTGCTGTATGTATATGTTTCAAGCTGTGATCATTTCAGGAAACCCCAAATAAAGTAAAATCTGTGCACCAAATTCTTGTTTTTATTCGATTAAACATGTACAGTATGTTGTACAGTCATTCTGCCATAGAACAGTTAAAAAAAATCATTGAAAGCCCAAAATTGCCATGACATGATGAGTGTAAACTTCTGACTTCAACTGTATGCATAATTAGTACATCAAAATTAATAATATTTGCTTAATTAAATGCATTTTGTAAATTTTGTCGTTGTTTTTTTTTTTTTTAACATGAATCGGTATCTTCCAATATTTTGGATGTTTCAGTACATCTCAGCGTAATCAGATCTTCACTTGTGTCCGTGCACAGATACGTCGGTCCCTATTGATCTTAATTCTTCCTTCAGCCATAGCCTTCTAACACTAAATATAAATAATGTTTTAAAAAATGAACGAACTGAAATAGTTTTCCGGTGGCGTTTTTTTGTGTTCTTGATTTCCTGTTACACAAGGGTTTAATAGCAAAAGAAGAATGACATATTTGCTCAATTACTGACAAATCAAGAGAGCAGATTTTGTTCGTGGCTGATTAGAGAATTAATGTTTTATTTTGGCCTTCATGGGTTAAATGATGGTAAAAAAGCAGTAAAAGATGCTCCTTCATAATTTCAAAGAATAAGAAATTTGCCTGTGTTATTATTTATTATATAAACTGAATTATTCTAGATATCTAATAAGCTTTTAATTGGACTAACCACCAAAAATTATGAAATTACATTAATTATATTAATTACTCAGATTTTTTTTTGCATGGAAATACAGCAGGCCTAAAATCACTTCCTGTCTTTGTGATGATCGTCTTTTGTGTGCCTGGATTAAAGTGTTCTTTGGCAGACTTTCACAGAACACCAATTAATTAAGCGCAAATGCGGCACTGGGGTTTGACACACCAGTCAGATGTCACTACTGCTTTTGTGCATTCTTTTACGCCAGGCATTTTTTTAGTCCACTTTAATTTCCTCATGTCAGCCTGCTCCGAGTTACTGCCGGTGACATTTATTAATAATCTACATTTACACGTAAGTGTGGAAGAAAGCTGCAGATTGTTTTCAGCCTGCAGGCATGTGGTCTTGCAGAAATGTGATATCTGTGTAGATATCAGTTTATGCATAACTTAGAGCTTGTGTCATGTGAATTCATTTTGCATTCATTTGAATGATTTGTTTACCGCAGTGACGATTTTTTATTTTTCACTCGACTTTTGCATGCATAATTATATAGCTGCCCAATGTTTTTCATTGATTTTAACCTATCTATCTACCTATCTATCCATCTATCTATCTATCTATCTGGCCAGAGTGGTAGGGTTAATAATAATAATAATAATAATAATAATAATAATAATAATAAAACCTTCTTCCACATTAAGCCTCATCTACGTCATGTTTAACTCCATATTCAGCAGATTAGTGCAGTGCTACACCGCTACTGAATATAATGTTTGGTGCTTTTTGTCAGTGCATGTAGAACATGGAACAAAGCAGGACTTTTTTGTTACAGAATTCTTCTCTCTCCCTCTCTCTCTCTCTCTCTCTCTCTCTCTCTCCCTCTCTCTCTCTCTCTCTTTCTCCCTCTCTCTCTCTCTCTCTCTCTCTCTCTCTCTCTCTCTCTCTCTTTCAGGTTAGTAGGTGACACCATGGTAACACCTTCCTCCACATTCCCACTGTTAACTGCAGTTCCTCTGCTTTAATCTCCACTGCCCACTCACTATCCGCACCATCCCAAATCCCTGTAGTCACATTCCAAGCTCATTATAAACATACGTTTGTTCCAGGTCCTTTGTATTGCAGGCTTGGAGTATTGTTTTAAGTTTTGACACATCAGTCACAATAGATGCAGGATCTTTGTAATTATATCTTTTTTGTGTGTCTGGGACGGTAACTTAATCATGTTCTGCCTGCTAACTTGCATTTACATCTCTCTCTCGCTTTCTCTCTCTCTCTCGCTCTCTCTCTCTCTCTCTCTCGCTCTCTCTCTCTCTTGCTCTCTCTCTCTCTCTCGCTCTCTCTCTCTTGCTCTCTCTCTCGCTCTCTCTCTCTCTCGCTCTCTCTCTCGCTCTCTCTCTCATGTTCTGCTTCTGATACTTCTTCATCTACTTCTTCTCTCTCTCTCTCTCTCTCTCTCTCTCTCTCCCTCTCTCTCTCTCTTGTTGTCTTTGCAGAACTCAAGCCCTACCC
>JAQQZX010099829.1:0-11058 GCA_030068355.1 Notoglanidium maculatum | reverse complement strand
AAAAAAACACTGCAAGAAATAAAATAATAGCGCAGAAGTACTAATAAAAAACGGAAAAAACACTTATAACAAACGCCAACAGCGGCAAAACTCCCGGCAAACGAAACGATTATCTGATAAAATTCCCCAATAAAGCACAAATTAATCCCTTTTTGCACTGCACTTCCTGTCTCCGGCATTATATCATCTTGGAGTGCTTGCTCACTACAACGTCTATATATGTGCTTGGGTGATGGATGTGGAGTTAATTGTATGCACTGGAATCCAATCAGAAGAAGAAGCTTGTGAGTGCCATGTTGGATGTGAATGGGTGTTCATGGGAAATGTAGTCCAAGGGTGTGTGTGAATCAGGTGCACTGGCAGCAGGAGTGAGTGTGTCATGCAGGAGTGGACATATTTTAGCATAAATATGATCTAAAACTGATTGAACTGACACAAATATTTGTGGCAATGTCTGTTGGTAAAAGTGCTATACAAATAAAATTGAATTGAATTGAATTAAAACATCAGAATTTCGCACAAGCCCTAAAATTAGATAAAGAGAACCCAATTTAATAAATGAGACAAAAATATTAAACTTGGTCATTTATTTATTGAGGAAAATGGTCCAATATTACATATGTTTGAGTGACAAAAGTATGTGAACCACTAGGATTAGCAATTAATTTGAAGATGAACGTAGAGTCCGGTGTTTTCAGTCAATGGGATAACAATCAAGTGTTGTGTTAACACTCTGTTTTATTTAAAGAACAGGAATCTATCAAAGTCTGAATTTCACACATGCACCCATGGCCATAAGTGTATCATGGCACAAACAAAAGGTCCCCAGAAAAAGAGTTGTTGATACTCATCATGCTTTGTTACATCTCTAACTATTTGGACTCCACTAATCTGAAGTCAGAACAGAAATTCTGGATCAATTTTACCCTTTTGAGGAGTGGTCAACCTTTTGAGGAGTGGTCCAATAGCAAGGCATGTAATAGTCCAAAAGGACTCAAAGGAACCCAGGATAACATCAAAAGCAACTAAAGGCCTCCCACATTGGCTAATGTTAATGTTCATGAGTCCACCTCTCAACAACAATGGTGTGCATGGCAGGGATGCAAGTAAAAAGCCAATGCTCTCCATTGTTGCCCATCTACAGTTTGCTATATATCATGTGGACAAGCCAGAAGGCTATTGGAAAAATTTTGTGGATGGATGAGACTAAAATAGAACTTTTTGGTTTAAATAACAAACATTATGTTTGGAGAAAGGAAGGAAAATATTGCATTCCAGCACAGGAAACTGCCCATCAGAGTCCATCTGTGAAACAGGAGGTGGTAGTATCATGGTCTGGGCCTGTTTTGCTGCAGATGGGCCAGGACAGCTTGCCATCATTGATGGAGCAATGAATTCTGAATTGTACCATTAAATTTCAAAGGCAATTTTCAGGACATCTGGCCATGAACTGAATCTCAAGAGAAAGTGGGTCATGCAGCTGTCAAGACAACTTCCTTAAGCACACAATTCATTCTACCCATTCTACATTCTACATTCTACCATCTATTACCATCTAGGTACATTCTACCTCTATTAAGAATAATAAAATTTATGTTTTGGAATGGCCAAGATAAAGTCCTGACCTTAATCCAATAGAAATAATGTGCAAGCAGTTGATGTGGGAAATCCACCAGCATTCCAGAGTTAAAGTTGTCCTGTACATAAAAATGAATTCTGAATTATATTATACAGTGAACTCTAAAGGAAAATGTCAGGACATCTGTCCATGAACTGAATCTCAAGGTCATGCAAAAAGACAATGATCCTAAGCACACAAGTCATGGTTGTTAAATTATGGTTAAAGAAAAATAAAATTAATGTTTTGGAATAGTCAAGCCAATGTTCTGACATTAATCCAATAGAAATGTGCAAATAGTTCATTTGTGGAAACCACCAACATCCCAGAGTTGAAGCTGGGAGGAAAGGGCTAAAAACGTCCTCCAAGCCAATGTGTAAGACTGATCAAAAGTTACCAGAAGTTTAGTTGACGTTATTGTGTCACAAAAGGGTGTGAAAGCAAGGGTTCACATACTTTTGCCACTCACTTAAATGTAATATTGGATCATTTTCCTCAATAAATGACCAAGTACGATATTTCTGTCTGATTTGTTTAATTGGGTCTTAATTTGGTAAATCTTTTTTATCTACAGTTATGACTTGAGTGAATATTAGATGTTTGTAGGTCATATTTATGTAAAAATATAGAAAATTCTAAAGGGTTCACAAACTTTCAAACAACTCTCTTCACAATTTTCAAACATCATGGCAGGATTGAAATGTGTAAAATCATGCAGATATGGATGATTAATAACAATCAATCACATCAATTATCAAAATGGTAAAAAATGTGATCTCTGGGATTTTGACCATGGCATAGTTTTTTGTGCCAGGTGGGCTGGTTTGTGTATTTCTATAACTGCTGACCTCCTGGGTTTTCATGCACAACAGTCTTGAGAGTTTGTCAGAATGGTCCAATAAATTAAAAACATCCAGTGAACAACACTCCTGTGAAAGAAAGGCCTTGTTGATGAGAGAGATTAACAGAAAATGGCCATACTGGTTCGAACAAACAGAAAGGCTACAGTAACTCAGAATACACAAAACATTGAACCTTGATGCGGATGGGCTGCAACAGCAGAAAACCACATCAGGTTCCACTTCTGTCAGCCAAGAACAGAAAGTTGAGGCTGCAGTGGGCACAAGCTCAGCAAAACTGGATAGTTTAATACTGGAAAATGTAAGCTGCTCTGATGAATCTTCGTTCTGCTGAGGCATAGAGATGGTAGGGTCAGAATTTGGATGCAACAACATCAATCCAATCTGCCTTGTGTCAACAGTCCAATTTGGTGGAGGTGATTTAATGGTGTGAGGAATGTTTTCTTGGCACATTTTGGGCATATTAATACCAATCAATCATGGTTTAAATGCCACATCCTATAAATGATTATTGATGCTAACCATGTGCTTCATAGCCACAGTTTGCCCAATTGTGGCACAATTCTTCTAATGGCAAATTCCAGCACAATAATGCACCATGCCACAAAGCGAAAGCAATCTCAAACTGGTTTCATGAGCATGACAATGAGAGGACTATATAGTGAATTTCGACAGTATGATGTGTTCCTTTTTCTGTTTTAGGATATTGAAGCTTTCAATGCTCAGAAGGTTATTGAGAAGACAGTTATGGGGATCTATGTGATCAGAGTTAAAGAGGCTCAGGTTGGTACATGTCCTGCAGGCAGTGGAGGCATTCTGGATGGTGTGGAATTTCTTCATTACCTTAGTGATGTAGATTTTGCTGTCGTGATGTTGCTCAGCCTAATGGTTTTAAATCTGAGCTATCCAGACAAAAACAGATACACCTTTGAAGTACTGCAACCAAATCCTCCTAAAGGTAGATGGAAACAGGCTCTGGTAAAGCACAAGCACTCAAGAACAAGCTCCTCACATAATACCTTCAGCAATCAAGAACAAGCTCTTAACTGACATAGAATCATAGGATCAAACATGGCCATGGCAAAATGAAGATTGTGTATATATATGGAGGCTATTCATATCAGATTTGCCAAAAATATTGTCAACAACTATTCAACTAAGGTATGTTAAACATTTATGATGATAAACATTCAGCTTGTTCGGTGCGTAGAGTGCAGGATGTCTAGTCATTCTTCCTCCATCATAGCATAGTCATAGCTTTACTTGTGATAAGTGCATATTAGTTAGCTCACTGACAGAGAAGATTGCAGCATTATAGGAGCGCATCCAGTCTCTAGAGAGGGTTCGTGAGAGTGAGAATAGTGTAGTGTCTGTAGGGGAAGTCTAGATGACTTTGGTGGAGTTAGTAATCCCCCAGCTCCAGCATTAGGGCCTTCACAGAGGGTCAAACAGGTGATGACTCTGCGGCATAATCCCAGAGCCAAAGCTAATGCTAAGGCTCGTCCATGGGAGCACCACTCCTCGTGTTATGTGTAACAGGTTTGCTCTCCTCAGTGAAGGACCTGCTGAGAATCCTGAAAGAGCTCTGGTTATAGGAGACTCTATCTAAAGGAAAATTTTCTAGGTCAGGTGTATAACAGGAGCCAGGAGCCAGACATAGCAGGTGATCTTAGGGTCCTAGACAATCACAGGTTTTCTAAGATAGTTATTCATGTAGGAGCAAATAATATACACCTTTGTCAGTCATAGATTACTAAGTATAAACTTTGTATAGGTGTTTCAATTACCAAAGGTGATGTGTGATGCAGTAGCATGATCTGGCCCCATTCCAATGCGGCATGGCAATGTACTGTAGCTTGCAGCAGGTTATGGTCGGTGAACTGTTGGTTGTCCAAGTGGTGCTCTGAAAACAGTGTGGGCTTCATACATAATTGGAGTAGTTTTGAATGCAAGACTGGCCTGTTAGGGTGGGACATTATCCATTGCACTAGGGAAGGTGCTGCTCTCATTTCTTGTAGCATAGCTCATAGTCTCATGACAGGCCTAGTTAACCTGTGACAATCCAGAGCCAGTGCCAGGGAGAAGACAAGCAGTTCAAACTGACCATCTGCTAGTTGCACAGAGTCATCATTCAGGTTCCACCATATTGAGACTGTGTTTATTCACCAAGTTACATAAAAATGTAGTAATACTCAAAAGGTTTGTTCTAATAACCTAATTAAAATTTTTTTTATCATACTGAACATACAGCCAGCACCTTTGATCTAAAGCTAGGACTGTTAAATGTTAGATCTCTTACATCTAAAGTGTTTATTGTTGTTGAAATTAGTAACTGATTAGCAGTTTTATGTACTGTGTTTAACAGAAACATGAATCACACCAAATGAGAACATAGCATTAAACGAAGCTAGTCCTCCCAGCTGTAGTTTTTTATACCAGCCTTATCTAATGGGCAGAGGAGGTGTTGCAGTTGTTTATAATGACAAACTAGGCATCACACAAAAACCTGGACATAAATTCAATGCATTTGAGGTTCTCTATATGAACATAACTTATGTAGCCACTAAAAAAAGTCTGTCAAGTTGTTTCCACTAATTATTATTTACAAATCCCCAGGGCCATAGTCTGAATTTCTTAGTGAATTTGCAGATTTCATCTCAAACCTGGTTGTTTCTTTCTGCATTAATTGTTGGAGACATTAATATTCATTTCAATGACCCAGAAGATCCTCTGAGAACAGTGTTCATGTCCATTCTAGACTAGTACATTCTAGTAGGAGTTAATCAGAATGTAATAGGACCCACTCATGATGGTGGTCACAGCCTTGATCTAATACTAACTTTTGGATTAAGTATAGAAAATATTGACGAAGTTCCACAGTTTGAAACTATCTCAGACCACAGTCTTGTCTCTTTTAAAATGTTATATATATATATATATATATATATATATATACAGATATATAAAACATATGGCAGGTGAGTGAGTGAATACTTACGGCATATGACAATAACGGCAGGTGAGTGAATACTTTTGGCAATATATATATATATATATATATATTGCCAAAAGTATTCACTCACCTGCCGTTATTGTCATATGCCGTAAGTATTCACTCACTCACCTGCCATATGTTTTATATATCTGTATATATATATATATATATATATATATATATAACATTTTAAAAGAGACAAGACTGTGGTCTGAGATAGTTTCAAACTGTGGAACTTCGTCAATATTTTCTATACTTAATCCAAAAGTTAGTATTAGATCAAGGCTGTGACCACCATCATGAGTGGGTCCTATTACATTCTGATTAACTCCTACTAGAATGTACTAGTCTAGAATGGACATGAACACTGTTCTCAGAGGATCTTCTGGGTCATTGAAATGAATATTAATGTCTCCAACAATTAATGCAGAAAGAAACAACCAGGTTTGAGATGAAATCTGCAAATTCACTAAGAAATTCAGACTATGGCCCTGGGGATTTGTAAATAATAATTAGTGGAAACAACTTGACAGACTTTTTTTAGTGGCTACATAAGTTATGTTCATATAGAGAACCTCAAATGCATTGAATTTATGTCCAGGTTTTTGTGTGATGCCTAGTTTGTCATTATAAACAACTGCAACACCTCCTCTGCCCATTAGATAAGGCTGGTATAAAAAACTACAGCTGGGAGGACTAGCTTCGTTTAATGCTATGTTCTCATTTGGTGTGATTCATGTTTCTGTTAAACACAGTACATAAAACTGCTAATCAGTTACTAATTTCAACAACAATAAACACTTTAGATGTAAGAGATCTAACATTTAACAGTCCTAGCTTTAGATCAAAGGTGCTGGCTGTATGTTCAGTATGATAAAAAAAATTTTAATTAGGTTATTAGAACAAACCTTTTGAGTATTACTACATTTTTATGTAACTTGGTGAATAAACACAGTCTCAATATGGTGGAACCTGAATGATGACTCTGTGCAACTAGCAGATGGTCAGTTTGAACTGCTTGTCTTCTCCCTGGCACTGGCTCTGGATTGTCACAGGTTAACTAGGCCTGTCATGAGACTATGAGCTATGCTACAAGAAATGAGAGCAGCACCTTCCCTAGTGCAATGGATAATGTCCCACCCTAACAGGCCAGTCTTGCATTCAAAACTACTCCAATTATGTATGAAGCCCACACTGTTTTCAGAGCACCACTTGGACAACCAACAGTTCACCGACCATAACCTGCTGCAAGCTACAGTACATTGCCATGCCGCATTGGAATGGGGCCAGATCATGCTACTGCATCACACATCACCTTTGGTAATTGAAACACCTATACAAAGTTTATACTTAGTAATCTATGACTGACAAAGGTGTATATTATTTGCTCCTACATGAATAACTATCTTAGAAAACCTGTGATTGTCTAGGACCCTAAGATCACCTGCTATGTCTGGCTCCTGGCTCCTGTTATACACCTGACCTAGAAAATTTTCCTTTAGATAGAGTCTCCTATAACCAGAGCTCTTTCAGGATTCTCAGCAGGTCCTTCACTGAGGAGAGCAAACCTGTTACACATAACACGAGGAGTGGTGCTCCCATGGACGAGCCTTAGCATTAGCTTTGGCTCTGGGATTATGCCGCAGAGTCATCACCTGTTTGACCCTCTGTGAAGGCCCTAATGCTGGAGCTGGGGGATTACTAACTCCACCAAAGTCATCTAGACTTCCCCTACAGACACTACACTATTCTCACTCTCACGAACCCTCTCTAGAGACTGGATGCGCTCCTATAATGCTGCAATCTTCTCTGTCAGTGAGCTAACTAATATGCACTTATCACAAGTAAAGCTATGACTATGCTATGATGGAGGAAGAATGACTAGACATCCTGCACTCTACGCACCGAACAAGCTGAATGTTTATCATCATAAATGTTTAACATACCTTAGTTGAATAGTTGTTGACAATATTTTTGGCAAATCTGATATGAATAGCCTCCATATATATACACAATCTTCATTTTGCCATGGCCATGTTTGATCCTATGATTCTATGTCAGTTAAGAGCTTGTTCTTGATTGCTGAAGGTATTATGTGAGGAGCTTGTTCTTGAGTGCTTGTGCTTTACCAGAGCCTGTTTCCATCTACCTTTAGGAGGATTTGGTTGCAGTACTTCAAAGGTGTATCTGTTTTTGTCTGGATAGCTCAGATTTAAAACCATTAGGCTGAGCAACATCACGACAGCAAAATCTACATCACTAAGGTAATGAAGAAATTCCACACCATCCAGAATGCCTCCACTGCCTGCAGGACATGTACCAACCTGAGCCTCTTTAACTCTGATCACATAGATCCCCATAACTGTCTTCTCAATAACCTTCTGAGCATTGAAAGCTTCAATATCCTAAAACAGAAAAAGGAACACATCATACTGTCGAAATTCACTATATAGTCCTCTCATTGTCATGCTCATGAAACCAGTTTGAGATTGCTTTCGCTTTGTGGCATGGTGCATTATTGTGCTGGAATTTGCCATTAGAAGAATTGTGCCACAATTGGGCAAACTGTGGCTATGAAGCACATGGTTAGCATCAATAATCATTTATAGGATGTGGCATTTAAACCATGATTGATTGGTATTAATATGCCCAAAATGTGCCAAGAAAACATTCCTCACACCATTAAATCACCTCCACCAAATTGGACTGTTGACACAAGGCAGATTGGATTGATGTTGTTGCATCCAAATTCTGACCCTACCATCTCTATGCCTCAGCAGAACGAAGATTCATCAGAGCAGCTTACATTTTCCAGTATTAAACTATCCAGTTTTGCTGAGCTTGTGCCCACTGCAGCCTCAACTTTCTGTTCTTGGCTGACAGAAGTGGAACCTGATGTGGTTTTCTGCTGTTGCAGCCCATCCGCATCAAGGTTCAATGTTTTGTGTATTCTGAGTTACTGTAGCCTTTCTGTTTGTTCGAACCAGTATGGCCATTTTCTGTTAATCTCTCTCATCAACAAGGCCTTTCTTTCACAGGAGTGTTGTTCACTGGATGTTTTTAATTTATTGGACCATTCTGACAAACTCTCAAGACTGTTGTGCATGAAAACCCAGGAGGTCAGCAGTTATAGAAATACACAAACCAGCCCACCTGGCACAAAAAACTATGCCATGGTCAAAATCCCAGAGATCACATTTTTTACCATTTTGATAATTGATGTGATTGATTGTTATTAATCATCCATATCTGCATGATTTTACACATTTCAATCCTGCCATGATGTTTGAAAATTGTGAAGAGAGTTGTTTGAAAGTTTGTGAACCCTTTAGAATTTTCTATATTTTTACATAAATATGACCTACAAACATCTAATATTCACTCAAGTCATAACTGTAGATAAAAAAGATTTACCAAATTAAGACCCAATTAAACAAATCAGACAGAAATATCGTACTTGGTCATTTATTGAGGAAAATGATCCAATATTACATTTAAGTGAGTGGCAAAAGTATGTGAACCCTTGCTTTCACACCCTTTTGTGACACAATAACGTCAACTAAACTTCTGGTAACTTTTGATCAGTCTTACACATTGGCTTGGAGGACGTTTTTAGCCCTTTCCTCCCAGCTTCAACTCTGGGATGTTGGTGGTTTCCACAAATGAACTATTTGCACATTTCTATTGGATTAATGTCAGAACATTGGCTTGACTATTCCAAAACATTAATTTTATTTTTCTTTAACCATAATTTAACAACCATGACTTGTGTGCTTAGGATCATTGTCTTTTTGCATGACCTTGAGATTCAGTTCATGGACAGATGTCCTGACATTTTCCTTTAGAGTTCACTGTATAATATAATTCAGAATTCATTTTTATGTACAGGACAACTTTAACTCTGGAATGCTGGTGGATTTCCCACATCAACTGCTTGCACATTATTTCTATTGGATTAAGGTCAGGACTTTATCTTGGCCATTCCAAAACATAAATTTTATTATTCTTAATAGAGGTAGAATGTACCTAGATGGTAATAGATGGTAGAATGTAGAATGTAGAATGGGTAGAATGAATTGTGTGCTTAAGGAAGTTGTCTTGACAGCTGCATGACCCACTTTCTCTTGAGATTCAGTTCATGGCCAGATGTCCTGAAAATTGCCTTTGAAATTTAATGGTACAATTCAGAATTCATTGCTCCATCAATGATGGCAAGCTGTCCTGGCCCATCTGCAGCAAAACAGGCCCAGACCATGATACTACCACCTCCTGTTTCACAGATGGACTCTGATGGGCAGTTTCCTGTGCTGGAATGCAATATTTTCCTTCCTTTCTCCAAACATAATGTTTGTTATTTAAACCAAAAAGTTCTATTTTAGTCTCATCCATCCACAAAATTTTTCCAATAGCCTTCTGGCTTGTCCACATGATATATAGCAAACTGTAGATGGGCAACAATGGAGAGCATTGGCTTTTTACTTGCATCCCTGCCATGCACACCATTGTTGTTGAGAGGTGGACTCATGAACATTAACATTAGCCAATGTGGGAGGCCTTTAGTTGCTTTTGATGTTATCCTGGGTTCCTTTGAGTCCTTTTGGACTATTACATGCCTTGCTATTGGACCACTCCTCAAAAGGTTGACCACTCCTCAAAAGGGTAAAATTGATCCAGAATTTCTGTTCTGACTTCAGATTAGTGGAGTCCAAATAGTTAGAGATGTAACAAAGCATGATGAGTATCAACAACTCTTTTTCTGGGGACCTTTTGTTTGTGCCATGATACACTTATGGCCATGGGTGCATGTGTGAAATTCAGACTTTGATAGATTCCTGTTCTTTAAATAAAACAGAGTGTTAACACAACACTTGATTGTTATCCCATTGACTGAAAACACCGGACTCTACGTTCATCTTCAAATTAATTGCTAATCCTAGTGGTTCACATACTTTTGTCACTCAAACATATGTAATATTGGACCATTTTCCTCAATAAATAAATGACCAAGTTTAATATTTTTGTCTCATTTATTAAATTGGGTTCTCTTTATCTAATTTTAGGGCTTGTGCGAAATTCTGATGTTTTAATTCAATTCAATTCAATTTTATTTGTATAGCACTTTTACCAACAGACATTGCCACAAATATTTGTGTCAGTTCAATCAGTTTTAGATCATATTTATGCTAAAATATGTCCACTCCTGCATGACACACTCACTCCTGCTGCCAGTGCACCTGATTCACACACACCCTTGGACTACATTTCCCATGAACACCCATTCACATCCAACATGGCACTCACAAGCTTCTTCTTCTGATTGGATTCCAGTGCATACAATTAACTCCACATCCATCACCCAAGCACATATATAGACGTTGTAGTGAGCAAGCACTCCAAGATGATATAATGCCGGAGACAGGAAGTGCAGTGCAAAAAGGGATTAATTTGTGCTTTATTGGGGAATTTTATCAGATAATCGTTTCGTTTGCCGGGAGTTTTGCCGCTGTTGGCGTTTGTTATAAGTGTTTTTTCCGTTTTTTATTAGTACTTCTGCGCTATTATTTTATTTCTTGCAGTGTTTTTTT